>JALPQI010007753.1:0-47331 GCA_025490895.1 Thaumatotibia leucotreta | reverse complement strand
GAAACAACCTATAGTAGCACAGCCCTTTTGCCATCCTAGTTGGATTTTTGATATTAAACGGCTAAGGTTGTCTAAACACGACCAAGTTTTTCTGAAGCCAGTTGTTTCCTTGGGTAATAAGGAGTTTTTTTCGATAAACCATTCAAGTCGCTTGTTAACTATTGTGTGAAAGACTTTACATAAACATGACATAAGGGCAATAGGTCTAAGTGATGATGCTGTGTTTGGATCACGGCCAGGTTTTTGAATTGGAACTATCGTAATGTCACGCCACTGAAGAGGAACAAAACCATTTAAAAGAATTTTGTTATACAAATTCAATAAAAACACTTTTCCATTTTCCGGCAACATGTGAATCATGGAATATGATACTCCGTCGCATCCAGGGGCTGTATCCTTCTTCTTTACACATATTTCTAGTTCGTGCCGTGCGATTGCAATAGCCAACATGGGATTAGTAGAGGAGAACACCGGTTGTGGAGGGGAAGCCGATTGAGGTGCTAAATTATTGAGCATACGGTTAACGCTTTCAGCATCTGTAAATTGTTTGTTTGTGGCATGTCCTTTTAACCATTTCATTTTCGTCCACATTTCACTGGCTGACGTAACCTCATCAATGGATAAGCAAAACCTTTGCCAGCTATCACTTTTATCTTGCCGAATTTTAGCTTGTGCCAGACGAATTTTTTCTTGCAATATCGCCAAATTATCTGGTGTAGGGTTTCTCCTCAATTGGGCTAAGGCTAATCGTCTTTCCGCTACTGCTTTCGATAGTTCCGCGTTCCAATATGGCTTAGGGTGAAATTTGCTTAATGGGTTTCGGTATATCTTAGTACTAGGAATATGTTTGTCAGCCGCTGATAATACAGTATTTAAAAATAAATCGTACGATTCCTGTAGGTCATCCGGAAGTTTCAGGTTACTAAACTCGCTATTCAAATGTTCTTGATATGAATCCCAGTTAGCTTTTTTGAAGTTATATTTATAGCTAACACTTCTCGGGACTTCAATGTCCATGTCGATTTTAATAAAGAGATGATCGCTGCCTAGTGTTTCGTTTGTAACATTCCAACGTAGTTTCATTGCCAAATCTGTCGAGATTATGGATATGTCCGGAGTTGAACTTGTAAGTCTATCGTTCACCATTTTTATAAGAGTAGGGCGGCCATCGTTAAGAGTTATTAGGTTGTTTTCCATAATTGAGTTATAAATTTGTAATCCTCTAGAGTTGGTTTTGTTTGACCAGTTCGGATGATGGCCATTAAAGTCACCGAGAACAATTGATTTATGTAGTACGCTTTCAAAGATGTTATCCCAGTCAGATTGTGAAGTGGCGATATTAGGGGGACAGTATATCAACCATATAAACTCAACTTGACCACAATTATGTATTTTAACCTTCACGATCTCGATTTCATTGTTTAGATTGTGGATTCTGCATTTTTGTGCTGCAATCGAAGAATGTGTTAATATGGCAACGCCTCCATATCCATTAGTCCTATCCTGGCGAAAAATATTGTATCCGCTTATTTTAAAAGTACTGTCGGGCTCGAACCATGTTTCACTAACTGCGCAGATATGAATTTGTTCTTGATATAAAAGTTGTTCCAGGGCGATAGCTTTTGGCCTCAGACTACGTGCATTCCATTGAAAAATATTTAACTTAGTGAAGAGAATAGATTTTTAAGTAGTGAACATTCAGTAATATTTTCCACTGCGTATGAAATAATCCACTCTAAACATATTTGTATCGCGCCATAAATTTTGTCTTTCAAGGAGTTACGCTTCATGAAAATTATTTCTTTTAATTTGTTCAGGAGTTCGCTAAATGAATCACTTACCGGTTTTCTTTGTTTTTTGCTAGTTTCCGGTTCAATTATCACCTCGTGTGTTCCTGTGTTGTCCAAGTCCGGCATGTCCCAATTCTCATTTCTCATTTCAATTCGTTTTCTATTACGTTGCTCCGATCCTGTTAGTATACGTTTTTTTGGAGACTTCGTCGAATTTTCCGAGTTTTCACAATGTATCATTGCTTTAGTTCGCACGACTGTTGCGTAAGTCTTAGAATTGTCATTTTCCTTACTACTCGCACTCGCAGTCCCCTCCAAGCTAGTACTAGTAGGCTCAGGTTGATATCTGTCCTCTGTGTTGATTGTATCCTCTGAGTTACTTCCTGTCACAACTTTGGTCACTGCATGTGAAGGTGATTGAGGTAGGACATACAGGGTTAAAGCCCGGCTGTAAGAGCAGTTGAACTCGGCCATTAATTCTCTAACTCTCTTTTCCTTAAGATAGACTGGGCACGCCTTTGAAAGCGCCATATGAGGCAAGTTACAGTTAGTGCATTTGTAATTTTTGGCGTCGCAGTTTTCGTGTCTCTTACTGCATTTTGGGCAAGTAGGTTTGTTGGCGGGACATTGCTTACCATAATGTCCATACCTCCAGCAATTAGAACACTGAGTTACTGGAAAAATGTATGGTTCCACGGCGATTCTTAAGTCGTGTACGTAAATGTACGGAGGTAGTTGATTTCCTTTGAAGCAAAGTCGTACCTTATCGCATTTTTTCCATCCGCTTTCTTCTTCGTCGTTTCTTTTATTAAGTCTCCTGGACGAAATAAGCTCCACCTCACTTCTAATACAGGCCGTAACTTCCTCGTCAGTCAGCTCCATGTCTATATCCTTGACAACCCCATATGAAACACCTACTTCAAGTGTTTTTTGACATCTCCATTTTAATTGTATGATATTTTCAGACAGTATAAATTTATCAGCATTCGTCTCACAGTCAAATTGAATACGAATCTTGTATGGGTGGAGGTATTTCACTCTACATATACCCTTTACGTTAGCTTCTTTAAGAATTTTAGCCAGTGCTATCTGTTTAGGTAACATATTCAAGCTAGAAACACATACCTCTGTCATAACGTCGACCAGATTATTCTGATCCATAGGTGTTGGTAACGGGCTCCTGGAATAATTGCGATTCAGCCGCTTTTTTCCTGCGTACACTGACCATTCATTTTCCTCAAAGTCACAGTTCTCCAAATTCCTTTTCTCAGACCTAGGTATATTTTCATCAATACTATTTTTGGAATTAGTTAAGTCCTCAATTTCAATATTAGTCAAGTCCACACTATGCCTTCTCTCGCCGTTTAAACTTTCCGAATCATAATTACTGCACTGTTTATTTCCGCCACTATCGTCCAGATGATCATTTGTGTTGCCTTCCATTGTATCTTAATCGCATAACAACTACGCGACGTAAACAATAGGTATTATACCCCAGCGCAGTCCTGCGCGCCGGGACAGGCCGGCAGGTAAGAAACTTGTAGGTATTTTTCAATAGAATTAAACGCAAATGTAACTTAAATTAGTGCAACAAACGACACGTGGTGCTATCACCGTATGCGCCTGTGAACTGTACCTTATCCTATTTAAATTATCCGAATAAGTTTGCCCAAACTAGTTTGGGTAATCGAGGGTTTATTTACTATGTTGTTTGTGGTAAGTAGGTACATGTAATTTTTCATTCTTCTAATGAAATCGATGATATATATATATTTTTTTTTTAATTTAATGTCGATAAGTTACTAAATATATCATTATTGACGAGTTGAAATTGAGAGTCGGGGATGGTAGAAGATAGTGTATACCTAAAAGTAAAAAAAATGTATAATTTTTAAGTAAATAATGCATCTTTGCTAGTCAATATGAGCTGTCCGCAAACCGTTAACACCATTCGTCAGTAGAATCCAAAAAAATGTAATCAATCCTAATAACTTGCATTATTCCATAATAAAACACTTTTAAAACACAATCGTAGTTTTATTCCGAACTTGAAAGAGTTCACATACATTTTTAGTAAAAAATATTGATATTTATAGTGGTAACCTAAAATTATATCTGCGAACGTATTTCACGATATGTTTCAAACACGTCAGATGCTATGGAATGTCAGCCATATTTGCTTACATTCTTTTTTTGGATTCTACTGTCGGTTGGTATACGTTAAAATGCAATCTAATTGATATTCGGCAAAGATGTATATTTTGCTTGAAAGACGCCACGTATCTATGACAGTTTAAAATACTATTTCGTAAATAAAATAAAATAAGGTACACTAAGAAACTAAAACTCCACTTAAATAAACATATTTGATATTACATTTTAATATTGTTTCATATAATAGGGTAAATGATGGGGTAATTTTTCTCGCATGGCAACAACGCTCACTATATATCCATCCCTCTTAGTGGCACACTCGGCGCGGCCCCTCGAATTTTGCTGTTTGCCTCTCTTTCTAGTCAATATATGCATGCGTTAGAGTGGCAAACAGCGAAATTGCTTAATAAAACGCGAACTTGAGGCTTGGGCTTGCAATTCCGGAATTTTTTGTATGGACTATATCGGAATTTCGATATTGCCCATACGAAAAATTCCGGAATTCCAAGCCCTACTTGAGGCCCTACCGCGAACCACGAACAAAGTGTTATCTCCCTCTCACACTTATGTACGAATTCACGAATGCGAGAGAGAGGCAATACTTCGTTCGTGGTTCGCGGTAGGGCCTCTGATTGGACGACACAGTGCACGCTCACTGAGCGCTGGCCAACTTACTCATCAATTTTGCTGTAAATTAAATCAGCAATTAGTATAATTCTTGCTTTACGTACGTTGTCAGGTTCTACTCCGTTATTTTACTTTTTTTAAGTAAAACATTTACACGCCGAGAGCTAACCCCGTAAACAGGATTTTTCGTTTTTGAGGTACTTTA
Organism: Thaumatotibia leucotreta; assembly: GCA_025490895.1. Classification (NCBI taxonomy): domain Eukaryota; kingdom Metazoa; phylum Arthropoda; class Insecta; order Lepidoptera; family Tortricidae; genus Thaumatotibia; species Thaumatotibia leucotreta. The sequence continues at coordinate 42,555 of JALPQI010007753.1, read as the reverse complement.
TTGTGGCCATTCCGCCACACAAAAATGTAAAACTCCTCATTCAGGAAACAAATGAATGTATACAAAATTGAATGAAAAAACATAGCATATTCAATTTTTTATGATTCACTATTTCATAGCACGATAAAACAATGCCTTAAAAATAAGTTAAAACAACTACCTTGAAGCATGATAGCGCATCAGACTAAAAGGTGAACTATAAAATACTTTCTGTCAACGTCATGGTCCATTCGTGCCGATTTGGAGAAAATCGCCGATTTCTGTCGCTGTAGTCGAGAAAAATGTTAGAAATGAACTGAAAACTACTGAGCATTTGGAGTTTTTGTTTCCGGGTGTACGTTACTGCAACTATGGCCCGGCGATATCACGCCGCAGCTGCGAAGCTGCAGCAAAATGTTCAAAAACATTTGAAGGGAATGAAAGAGCTTTCTTCATCTGAAGATGAGGAACCGTACGAGTCCAGCGTGCTCGAGGGTGTGCTGCAAAGCTATAGGAATGGTGGAGGCGATGCGCACATGCTCAACCGCACGAAGAATATGTTAGAAGAAGCTATTAGCGGCCGCCCTGTAACGTGTCTCATTTGTATTGGTTCTATTAAACGCGCACACCCCATTTGGACCTGCGACCATTGCCACTCGTATTTCCATCTTTCCTGCATCCAAAAGTGGGCCAATGACAGCATCAGCCTGCGAAGTGAGGAGAATCACGGCCCGATAGCCGTGTTTGTGCCCAAGAAAATAGAGTGGTGCTGTCCAAAGTGTCGGCAATCGTACAGCAAGGAAGAAATCCCACGCAAGTATCGCTGCTTCTGCAGCAAAACTGACGACCCTCCATTCCATCCATGGTTGATTCCTCATACATGTGGAGAAGTGTGTGAAAAAAGGTTGTCTACAGGTGATAACTGCAAGCATAAGTGTATGTTGTTATGCCACCCTGGTCCTTGTCCACCGTGCCCACAAACTGTCAATGGAGTGTGTTTCTGTGAGAAAGAACGGAAGCGAGTTCGCTGTAGTGCTGCCAAATGGTCATGCGGCCAGCAGTGTAAGAAACTACTTTCTTGCAAATCACACAGATGTGAAAATCTTTGTCATGAAGATGCCTGTCCTCCTTGTACATACACAAGTGTTCAGGCATGTTTGTGTGGTGCTGAAAAGGTCAAAAGACCCTGCAATGATCCTTTATGGCGATGTCAAAAGGTTTGTAATAAACCATTCTCATGTGGTTACCATAAATGTGAAGAAATATGCCATTCCGGTCAATGCGGTGACTGTCCCTACTCAGGCATGCGGTCATGTCCTTGTGGAGCTAATCAGCGATTTGTTCAGTGCCCAGATGTCATAGAAACCTGTGTGGGCACCTGTGGGAAAAAGAAGGATTATTGTGAACACTCTTGCCCTGAAAAATGTCATAAAGGTACCTGTCCACCATGCCAAGTCCTTATAGAAAAAAAATGTCTATGTGGCACACATGTAAGATCATTGCCATGCAGTAAGGAGTATAAATGTGAAACAAAGTGCCGAGGAATCAGGCCATGTGGGAAGCATGGTTGTGCTCGTAAATGTTGCAATGGAAACTGCCCACCATGCGAGAAAATTTGTGACAAGCCACTCCAATGTGGCCGCCATAAGTGTACAATGGTTTGCCATCATGGCCCTTGTTACCCTTGTCCCAGGGAATCCAAAGTGACTTGTCGCTGTAAAGAGACTTACGTAACAGTTCCTTGTGGTAGAGAGAAGCATACTAAGCCACCTAAATGCAGCCTAGTGTGCAGGCTGAAATACAAATGTGGACATGTAGAAGAAAACAAACATTCCTGCCATTTTGGTGATTGCCCTCCATGTAAAGCAATATGTCATAAACAATATGAGAATTGTGAGCATGATTGCAAAGCTGTTTGCCATGCATTTGTAACTGTAGTTTTTAAACAGGTTGAGAAACCAGCTACCCCATGGGAAGTGCAGCCACCAAAAACCAAAGTAATGACTCTTGAATGTCCACCATGTGAGATTCCTGTCCCTATTGTATGCTTTGGGGAGCATGAGACAGCTGACCAACCATGTCACTCTGCATCTCGCCAACCTTGTGGTCGCGAGTGTGGCAAAGAACTTCCCTGCACTAAACACAAGTGTAAACTACTATGCCATTTGTTTAGAGCTGAACCCAACTATCCAAATGTTCCTTCCTCCTGCGAACCATGCAACAGAGAATGTTTAGTTCCAAGACCAGAAAAATGTAGCCATAAATGTGCTAGAGGCGTTTGCCATCCTGGAGCCTGTCCACCATGTGAAATTATTGAACGAATTCCTTGTCACTGCGGAGTGACGGAATTGTATTTGCGCTGCCGTGAACTGAGCTCTGCTACTGAAGAAATGCTTTCATGCAAGCAGCAGTGCCCTAAAAACTTGGAGTGTGGGCATAGATGCAGGAACCAATGCCACCCAGGTAATTGTGGGAGCCAAGTTTGCACCAAGAAAACCAAAGTGTACTGTCCATGTGGGAACTTGAAGAAAGATTCTCCTTGTAATCTTGTAAGAAACGGTGAAGGGAAACCTACCTGCGACTCTACTTGTGAAGAAAAACGAGTTGCCGCTCAGTTAGAAAAAGAAAAAGAAGAAAAGAGACGTAAAGAGATTGAAGAAGAGAAGAACCGCAAAGAGTTAGCTGAATATGAATGGAAGTTGAGTGGAAAGAAGAAGAAGTATAAAGAAAAGAAGGTTGTGGCAAATAGGGATGACAGAAATCTGTTACAAAAGTATTGGATTCCTATGATTTCAATTTTAGTTGTTGTGATTGCTGCTATTTATTTCATATTCTGCATTTAATGAGGAAAATGCTTAAGGGCAGGATCAAGACCTGTAAGAAATTATGAAATTATTTACATTATGTAAATTTAATTTTGTTTCATTTTCCTTGATGTTATATAGTTTTTATGGCATTTATTATGTATTTCACGGTAAAGACTGGTTATTATGATTACTACATAGTTGTTTTCTGTAAATAAAGGTTTTTATGAACGATATTTGTGTGATTATTTCAAGAGTGGCTAAAAGAATAATATCTCTTTCAATTTGTTAAAAACCAGAGGAATTAAGTTATATGAACTTTGATAATTATGATAAATCAACCTAAAAATGGAGAAAACGGATTCGCATACAAAGGGTAGGTATTGCATAAAATTTGTACATTATTTTATTAAAGGCTAAATGAAAACAAAACGTGACCTCCAAATTTTTTTGTACATTATGGTGCTTTTTTTAGGCGCTAGTGCGAGAAATGATTTATTTTACGTCAGGTCCAAAAATTCGGAGGGCCATCTGTACTAAAAAACGTCGTACGAGACACGTGCAAAAAGGAAATTGGTAACTCGTGTCGATTTAAATCACTTCCTTCGGTCGTGTTTTAAAACATCGCCACTGTCCCCACTCGTTTCGGATTTCACGTGTTTCGCACTTGTGTCGTAATGTAGGTACTCTTTTGATTAAGGCCTTAACTGTGTAATTTTTTTTTGCAATCTACCCGTAAACAACTAATTTGGCAAAAACTGACTTTGTTGTATAATATGGAATCAAGCTGCCAGTCAGTGCCGGATTTAGAAATTTGCCGCCTGTAGGCCATTTATATTTTGCCGCCCCTATCCACTGTGCTAATTATAATAATTTGTTAGGAAAATTACGAAGAAAGTCGAAACGTAAAAAAAGCTTCGTACATTAGTCGTTTAGGAACATTGTACATGTATTTCATTTCACAGCCGTGTGTATGTACCGGAGCGTTCGTGGCAGGAAAGGAAATCCAGCATCCCTACCGCGAACTACGAAATCCGCAAATTTTAAATTTCGGGCAATGAAGGCGTCATTATAGTGACGGAGACAAATCCCCGAAATTTACGAATTTCGGTGTTCGCGGTAGCAGGCCTTCTCTTACTTTGTACAGTACGCGAACTTTTAGCTGGTGTGGAGGGATGGACGCCTAGCCAACATACAGTGACCGATACAGTGGTAGATTAGAGTTTATGCGAAGAGACTGGGGTTGTACTTTGTATGGAAATTAATAATAATATACGACTCTACCCTTATCACACAAACTCTAGATAGTTTAGATTTAAATTGGGAAAATAAAGAAGTTCGAACATTCAAAAATTTAAAATCAGGCTGAGCATAATTAACCCATTTAATAAATTTCAACTCGGTTTTTACAGTTAATTAAAATTATTTTTACTACGCTCACTCGCAAACAACAAATCAATCAATGTTACAATTAAACCAGAAAACGTTATTATTTGGCTTTAAATATATCTGATAATTAACAATTATAGAAAACATCTTTTAGTCCCATCTTGTAGCCAGATTTGGTAGCTCATAGCTGGCTTCCATGTGAGAAAAATATTCCTGATTCGAAGTAGTCTACTCAAAGAAGAAAGCGCTGAAACGTACGTTTTAAATCCATTACATTAGTATGCGACGTTTTTACAAGCTTTTATTTAGTTTCACCTGTCCCGTTGTCTGTCGTTCTGTAATCAAATCTTGCAACTTAAATTTGATCCACTTCCCGGTTTCCGATTGAGCCGAAATTTAGAATGCATGTATAAATCGGATGACAATGCAATGTTATTGTGACATAGAGCTGATCTGATGATGGAGCCGGAAGGTGGCCATAGGAACTCCGTAATTAAATGATGCAACCCTATCGAGTTTGAGCTCATTAGATTCGTCTTGACGAGTCCTTTGATACTATATGGTAACCAGGGTCTGATGATGGAGCCAGAAGGTGGCCATAGAAACTCCGTAATTAAATGATGCAACCCTATCGAGTTTGAGCTCATTAGATTCGTCTTGACAAGTACTTTGATACTATATGGTAACCAGGGTCTGATGATGGAGCCGGAAGGTGGCCATAGGAACTCCGTAATTAAACGATGCAACCCTATCGAGTTTGAGCTCATTGGATTAGTCTTGACGAGTACTTTGATACTATATGGTAACCAGGGTCTGATGATGGAGCCGGAAGGTGGCCATAGGAACTCCGTAATTAAACGATGCAACCCTATCGAGTTTGAGCTCATTGGATTAGTCTTGACGAGTACTTTGATACTATATGGTAACCAGGGTCTGATGTTGGAGCCGGAAGGTGCCCATAGAAACTCCGTAATTAAACGACGCAACCCCATCGAGTTTGGGCTCATTGGATTAGTCTTGACGAGTACTTTGATACTATATGGTAACCAGGGTCTGATGATGGAGCCGGAAGGTGGCCATAGGAACTCCGTAATTAAACGACGCAACCCCATCGAGTTTGGGCTCATTGGATTAGTCTTGACGAGTACTTTGATACTATATGGTAACCAGGGTCTTATGATGGAGCCGGAAGGTGGCCATAGGAACTCCGTAATTAAACGACGCGACCCCATCGAGTTTGAGCTCATTGGATTAGTCTTGACGAGTCCTTTGATACTATATGGTAACCAGGGTCTGATGATGGAGCCGGAAAGTGGCCATAGGAACTCCGTAATTAAATGACGCAACACCATCGAGTTTGAGCTCATTGGATTAGTCTTGACGAGTACTTTGATACTATATGGTAACCAGGGTCTGATGTTGGAGTTGGAAGGTGGCCATAGGAACTCCGTAATTAAACGACGCAACCCCATCGAGTTTGGGCTCATTGCTTTGATACTATATGGTAACCAGGGTCTGATGATGGAGCCGGAAGGTGGCCATAGAAACTCGGTAATTAAATGATGCAACCCTATCGAGTTTGAGCTCATTAGATTCGTCTTGACAAGTACTTTGATACTATATGGTAACCAGGGTCTGATGTTGGAGCCGGAAGGTGGCCATAGGAACTCCGTAATTAAACGACGCAACCCCATCGAGTTTAGGCTCATTGGATTAGTCTTGACGAGTACTTTGATACTATATGGTAACCAGGGTCTGATGATGGAGCCGGAAGGTGGCCATAGGAACACCGTAATTAAACGATGCAACCCTATCGAGTTTGAGCTCATTGGATTAGTCTTAACGAGTACTTTGATACTATATGGTAACCAGGATCTGATGTTGGAGTTGGAAGGTGGCCATAGGAACTCCGTAATTAAACGACGCAACCCCATCGAGTTTGGGCTCATTAGATTAGTCTTGACGAGTACTTTGATACTATATGGTAACCAGGGTCTGATGTTGGAGCCGGGAGGTGGCCATAGGAACTCCGTAATTAAACGACGCAACCCCATCGAGTTTGGTCTCGTTTGATTCGTCTTGACGAGTCTCTTGCTTTCGTCCCATATTAATTATATATGATTGATTAGATGGATGACCCAATGCCAAGGTGAGCACGTGCCGAGGGCTGAATGGAGAACATGAGACAAAAAGGTTGCGACAAGTTTGTGAATATATTGAACGCTTTAAGAATAGGTGAGCTGACTACCGAACACTTTTCTGATCTTATGCAGAAAGTATCTTCAAATAGCTCTGGAGAGTTCTCGATTGAAAAAGCTCTATGTATTTACTCAACGAATCAGCAGGTCAATAAACATAATTCAGCCGTTCTCGAACATTTTAGGAAGAAGAATACACAAATGTTTAAAATAATAGCACAAGATCAATTAATTGATGGATCAAAAAAGAATGATCAGATTGATATTAATAAAATAATACACACGGACATTAACAAAACAGGAGGTCTTCCAAAAGAACTAGAAATATTTGTTGGTACTAAAGTTATGTTGAGGTCTAAAGTTGACGTTGCTAAGGGACTTGTGAATGGAGCAATAGGTCACATCACTGAAATCATATGGCCGTATTACAGACGTGCTCAACTATACGATAGCGATGTACCATCGGCTCGCGTAGACTTTGGTAACGATGGCATTCACATAATACACCCTAAATCAGTTCAATTTCCTGCTAAATTTAATCACGGCACAGCTGAAAGAAGAATGCTCCCGATTGTCTTGTCTTGGGCTTCAACTGTGCATAAAATGCAGGGAACTACTGTAGATCATGCTGTTATTTATCTAGGCTCAAAATTGTTCGCTGCTGGTCAAGCTTATGTAGCTTTAAGCCGAGTTAGGTCTTTAGCAGGTCCTCAAATCGAAGAACTTGACTGCTCCAAGTTGACGTCGAAGAAACCTTGTAATGTTGATACATTAAAAGAAATGGATATAATGAGAAACGTTACAAATAACTAACAAGTGATTACATAATTTCAACATTATTGATATTTAAATCAGTACATATTACATATCATGTGAACGTACTACGGACTTCATAACGGAATAACGCTGCTACGCGCTGCAAACTACGTCGTAGTAAATCTCGAATTAAAAATAGAGGTACTAAAAAGTTAAAAATAAAATTAAAGAAAAAAAAAACCTTTTTAAAAACAAGCTTTTATTATTTGTTTATAAAATGAACTAAAAAGTTAAAAATAAATCAACTCTAAAAAGAAATATAACACTTTGTAACTTGATTGTAACCTTTAACGACAAATAAGCGTCTTCGTCTAGGACAAAATAATTCCATATTGTACAAATTTATTTAATTTTAACACTAAAACTTTTCACCATACATAATTATTGAATCTCGTCCCCCCTCTTTATCATAGTTCCCATTTATAAATGAAAGCGTGTTACATTGTGATAGCTTGAGGAAAATGTTGTGTTGTATTAAATGTAACACGCTTTCATTTATAAATGGGGACTATGATAAAGAGGGGGGACGAGATTCAATAATTATGTATGGTGAAAAGTTTTAGTGTTAAAATTAAATAAATTTGTACAATATGGAATTATTTTGTCCTAGACGAAGACGCTTATTTGTCGTTAAAGGTTACAATCAAGTTACAAAGTGTTATATTTCTTTTTAGAGTTGATTTATTTTTAACTTTTTAGTTCATTTTATAAACAAATAATAAAAGCTTGTTTTTAAAAAGGTTTTTTTTTTCTTTAATTTTATTTCTGATTGTTTCTTTAATTGTTAATAATCAGGTAACTTTCTTTAATTATGTTTGTTGTTTAATTGTAAAAAATACTGAAATGTCGTCTGTTAGCGCACTAAATAATTAACAAAAAAAGACGCAATTCCAATTGTTTAGAAGGTTTCATTATTCCCAGATTTATTTTTAATTATTGAACGTTACAATAACTGTTTTTCAGATTTTAGCCCCATCTGGTAGCCATATTCGTAGCTAGCGAAATAAGATACGTGTTTTCCTATCTTGGGGCCAGCTACCAAATGGGAAAGATTCTCTTATCCTCCAGTGTGCGACGCTGATTTTATCTTTTCGTAAATTCTTTCTATTGGAGGCTGTAATTTCAAAAACTTACATTAAAGTTCTTATTCTTTTTGGTCGCATGAAAATTGCTGTTCATGGGTGTATTTGAGGTGATCTAAGTGTAGTACGCGGATTCCTTTTCCAAAAAAGGTCGTGTATAGCGACCTTGCGGTTTGAAAAATACCTCACACAAAGATTAAATGAAACGGGAATTCCCGTTTCATTGCCAGCTTCGAATCAGGAATATTTTTCTTATTTAAAAGCCAGCTACCAAACCAGGCTACAAGATGCGGCTAAATAATTACCATTTTGTAGTCAGCTTGGAAGCTACCAAACATGGCTACGTAAAAATTAAAAAGTGGTAACATTGTAGTGTCGTCCCGTTTTCTCACGCATATTGATTTGAAAGGGACGACACTACGATGTTGCTACCTTTTTAATTTCTACTCTTTTTTGCCAAGCTGTAAAGCCATATAATATTGATTTGTGGTTTTATTGTAATATTGATTGATTTCATATTTTAATGACAAACGGATCTTAATCGCGTAAACTTACGTTTATTCTTATCCTGACGTTTCGGGCATGACGTTACAACCGTGGTCGCAGGCAGACTGGCGAGACCTTCGAGCTGCGCGGGTTTTTAGAACTACCCGCACTTGCGTAATAAAAATAATTTTAATTGACTATAAAAACCCAGTTGAAATTTATTAAATGGTTTAATTATGCTCAGTTAGATTTTTAATTTTTGTTAGAATTTCTTCATTTTTCAAATTCAAGGACCGCTTTCTAGAGTTTGTGTGGCGAGGGTAGAGTCGCATATTGTTATTAATTATCATACAAAGCACTGTACAAGTATTTTGGTTAAAATTGACTTTTCCACGCTATTGAACTCTACTAATCACTCACTTTGTATGAAGGGATACATTATTTTATAGATATTTCGATGTTGGTACTATGTAACTGAAAGTTCATGGTAATGGTTGTTAGACTCGGTCGTTCCCTTTCACCCTTTATAATTCTGCCGCCAAGGCCGAAATTTAAAAAAGTTTACTTGCTTCTACTCTGCCGCTTGTAAAATCTGCCAAATCATTTTATTGACACCAAAAAAATTTTTTTTTGCTGCCAATTCTGCCGCCCCTAAAATCTGCCGCTCTAGGCCATGGCCTACTTGGCCTACTGGTAAATCCGGCACTGCTACCAGTAGCGAAAGATTGATACCTTTAGCGGCATCAGAAATTTCACCTATTGTGGTTCACAAATACCGCCCGGTGATTGGTGACAATGGTGACAGACGGATGAACAGCCCAGTGAAGTCTTAGCAATATGGTCCAGTTTTTTACCCTCTGGACTTTGGTACCCACGGAACGAGATGATTTATTCATCTCGTTCCGTCAAGAAGTAATGTCTTTGTAGTCAGTGAGAAATATGAAACGGATCCCTTCCCGGAAAAAATAGTACATTTCGATGCAAGTGCAAAAACATTTTTTTTCGACGAGAGTGAAAGTTGGAGCCCGAATGAAACGAGGGCGACAATCACCAGAGTTAAAAAGAAATTTTTACATGTGTATCGAACGACTTTTTTCATAACAAGTGCCATAAAAAGAGAAATTTACGCACGTGAAGCGTGCGCAAAGTTTACTTTTCCGCACTAGTTAGGAAAAGTACCTACTTTTCAATTCAGATGGTGTACTGAAAAATGTCGTACGATACACGTGCGAAAAGGAAATTCGTAACTCGTTTCAGATTTAATTTTTTCGCACTTGTATCGTAATTACTATATTAGAGAGCGAATGGAATACACATAATGAGTTTTCATCTTGTTATTAAACTCTGTCCCAGAAATTCTGGCAGTAGAAAATGACGACAAAAAATAGGCCTAATACCTAAGGGCTATTTTTTGTTTTTTTTTTTTTATGTTCTATGAGCAGACAACTTATTAGTCGTCTGCTCATAGAACTATAAGAAATATTTAAATGGGCGCCTTTTTTACTGACGAGGATTGTTGGACTGAGTATAAATTAGCAAATTGTTAGACTTTTTAAAGTTTTTAATCTTATTATATTACTTTTCATACTAGTACGGCAGTGTCGATAAAGGCAACATCGAAGTAACAGAGACAGTTGTTCGAAATTGACGATTTCAGATGTTCGTGGTAGGAGCTCTAAGACTAGGAGTAGGTTATTCCCCAGATGTTTTAACCAAAAATCTATGATTTTACGCAAGTACTTTACGTGAAACGGAACGCACTCAAAACATCAACAAAAAGCCATCATCTGTCTTCTGCTGTCTAATTCTGATATGTCAGAAGTTTGTTATCTTTTTGATGAATTTATCTTATTTCGATTTTTTACTATAAAGTTTCTACAGAAGAAGGAGATTAAGTTAACTTTCTAATAACACGCACAATAAGTGAACCGAAACGTGCAGTATTATCACTTAGCAATTGCATGACTCACTGGATATGTTCGACACAATAGGTAAGACACTAAGTTTTACTTACTACGTCTCCGAGCATGGCTCCGATAGCCACTTACGTGTTCTTTGATCTCGAAACCACCGGTCTCCCACGGGAGGAATTCAATAAAACAAAAATAACAGAGTTGTGCATGGTGGCGGTGAAACGCGAACATGTTCTGGATACCCCACCAGGACGCGTGCCCAGGGTACTCCACAAGCTCACACGATGCTTCAATCCGGGGAAAAGGATCACCGAAGGCAGCTCCGAGATAACAGGGCTCGACAACTTTCTTCTAGAACACGAAAACTACTTTGATACCACTACTTTTAATATGATTAACAGTTTTTTAAGCACTTTAACTAAACCTGTGTGCTTGATTACTCATAATGGACTTAATTTCGACTTTCCTATACTAAAACGTCAGTTGGACTTGTTAAATGTTAGCTTCACTGACGATATCTTATGTGCCGATTCACTGGACGGTTTTAGTGATATTTTGGAAGCAAAAAAGTCTGAAGTTACAGTGTTGGAAGATAAAAATGTTGATGAAATCGACCTCGCTGACAATTGCTTGTCTATGCAAGCTATTAATGAAAGAACACCAGTGCAAAAGTTTGCAGTGAAGCGTCCACATACTGGTGTTAAAGCAAAGCGGAGGCTACCATTCAGTGCGAAGAAACTAAAAGAGAGCTACAAACTCTCGGATGTGTATGAGAGGGTATTGGGTCGTACAGCGGTTGATGCTCACAGAGCAGAGACTGACTGCATGCTATCATTGGAAATCGCTGTAGTACTGTCCAAGGATTTTGCGTTGTGGGTGGATGACCACCATTATCTGTTTTCCGAAGTGTCTCCAATGACTCCTGGTGTAAAGATTGGCTCCTAGACTAGTTTGTGTAATTTGTGCTCAATTAAGGTTTTTTAATGACATATTTGGTGCCTATTCATTCAAGATATGAAAATGGTCTAGCACTTTTCAACACCATTACCATGTAGAACCTCATAATGCTTCCATATCCATACGGAATTAGGCCTATTATGTCCAGCACTGCTTGACATTAGGCCTCTAGGAAGACACGGACTAAAGTTGAAAATAGCTGATCACATTTTACAAAATTTTTTGACTACCTAATTATTATACAAAAGATGCAAAGAAACAGTGCTGCTAACAATGTTAGTGTAATTTTTATTTTTTAAGTGCACTTTATTTTTATTACTTTTTTGTGCTTATTCAAAAGTTTTATCATGATTATGTGTCTACTGATACTGAAGATATTACACTTGTCATGCACTTATTAATATCATATTCATTGTTATATAAGTTGTGTAATAAAGACTGATATACTGATATTTGTACTTTTTAAGTAAAATTGTATGTAATTGGCGTAAAATTATCCCTGCAAATTAACAATAGACCATAGTACTCACAAATTTTCACATTGTATCTTATATGGGAATGAGTCCCCTTTGTATTATTTTTAGTAGTTTTTTGTAAACTTTTGACAAATGTATGAGATTTTTTTCTTAATTATGTTTATGAGAGTTATCTTATGTTAAGTCATGTTTCAATTTGCCTTGAGCAAGAGTATACAGTGTGAGACATTTATGGGGCAATAGCTTGCATCACATGCCCACAAAATTGTGCAGTATTTTGGATACTATGCTATCTGTATGCAAATAGCATAGTAGCAGGTATATCTGCCTTTCGGGACAGTCAAGTGTTTAAGATATGTTTTATATTATTTTATTAATAAGCTTCTATAGGTGAAAAAATTAGGAGAAGCTTCTCTTGTATGTAGTAGTAACTGTTTTCGCATTTTACTATTAAGTACATACAATTGTAGGTTGATTGTAGGTCACTACTACGTACAAAAGGTGACTTACTTAAGTTTTTTACCTAAACTTTAATAATTTAGATTGATCTCTTGAAATTTTTTTAGTTAAAAAAAGCATTAAATGTTTTGAAATAATAAATAGTTATTTGATTTAATATGTTCGCGTTCTGACGATTTTTTAAAGCTTGGAAGATATAAGTGGTAAACTTTTAAATGTTCTATTCAAAGGACAATAAAATACTGGGTAATTTTTGTTTGTGTAGCAGAAGTGAACAGGCCAGGCCTACTACCGCGAACTTCGAAATTTGTAAATTTCGAGGATTTTTCTCTATCACTCCAATGAAGGCATCATTAGCGTGAGAGAGACAAATCCTCGAAATTTGCCGATTTCGAAGTTCGCGGTAGGGCCGTAGGCTTTTAGGGTCATTCATGCTGAGCAACTTTCACTAATCTCCTAATAGCGAAGCAATTGATACCTAATTAAATATCATTAAGGATGAGTTTGTTGATAATTAAGTATGAATTATGAGGATCAATGAACTCATCATTTATATTTGTACACAAATAAAATGTATGAGTACAAAGGGCGTACTTAATGCCAGAGGGCATTCTCTACCAGTTAACCATATTATTATGTAATGTACGAATCTACGAATAAACAACCAGCGGCTCTACCGCGAACTTCGAAATCCGAAAACTTCGAGGATTTGTCTCTCTCACTCTAATGACTCCTTCGTTGGAGGGACTGAGAAAAATCCTCGATATTTACTAATTTCAGAACAGTGTTCATTTAAATTTAATTAATGATAAAAGTTTATTAATAGGTATCTACGTTTTCCTGTTATGCTACCACAAAGCCATATTTGTAACTGTTGCATCTTAGTATTTCACATCAGAAACGTAAATGACGCAACAATTCAGTCTGTTACCATCATGCGGGCATGTATGAAAACGCACTATTGGGGTTAGGTTTAAATATGAACTATTGGGGTTAGAGATTGTTAACGAGAATTATAAAATTCCACATTTTTTAATTAAATGTTATTTCCCTCTAACGATGAATGTATGTACCTATTTAACGAGTGCTTTGGTTTCTTGTCAGAAATGTTGCCGGTTTGCGGTGTCACTCCTTCACCGTGGAAAATATTCCCACACTAAGAAATTCGGTAATTCCTTCATATGCCGGACTATTAAAAAGTGGAATTCTTTACCGGCACATGTGTTTCCGCATACCTATAAGTTGGGACCCTTTAAACGAAGCGTGAAGAAGCATCTAGCGGGCCAACAAGGCGGTGGCAACTAACAGGTTACAGATTGTCTCCTGTTCATTGCCGCCGCGATTTGGGCTCTACTTTTCACTTACGATCAGGTGGAGTGGAGCCACTTTGTTGTGCCAACATAAAAAAAAAACCCATCTGAGTGCTAACGCTCAGTTGGGTCTTTTCGATGTCTTTTTTCATACCACTCTGTCACGGTATTAGTTGCTGTTTTAACACGTTCGCCTCCGGTACTGTTTCACTAAGTACTAATACTATACCGATCGAAATTATCTGATAGAACTCCTATGCCAGTGACACGCATGTGTGACCGAAAAGATTCTACTCCTATGCCGGCGACACAGCACTGTGTCAAAAACGTTCGTATTTTTATGCCACTGGCATAGGAGTGAGAACTTGATTGATGCTAGTGGCATAAGAATAAGATTACTTTGATCACGTATGTGTGTCACTGGCATAGGAGTACAGTTTTTTCGGTCACATATGCGTGTCACCGGCGTCGAACGTGTTAACTTAGTATATTAAAAAAATCCGGTGCACTGGTATTTCTTTTTTGCACTGGATTATAATCCTTACACTAGAAGCTGAAAACAAAACATCATCTCATACTCGTACAAAAATCACCACTGCGTCACGTTATTTAGGGATACAAAAGAAGGCAACTAAAGAATTTTGACCCAGTTGCGTATCGTAGTTTTGTCTCTATGTGTCACCTTTTTTAGCACAAAGACAGATGTATTTCGTTCGCGACTGAGCGGTAGCGATTGGAATCTTGGCCACTTACCCTGTCATTGTTATTTGATCATTAATTATCATTAATAATGTACTTTTATTATGACATTTTTTTCTTAATAAAGTTTATAAGATCAATTGCAAAAAAATATATATAGGTAAGGCCTTATTCAAAACAAAACTCACGATCCCGTCAGTTGTGTTACGAAAGTTAGTCATACAAACTATGCGTGTGGTAAACTCTTCCTTCTGCAACCTTTGACAGTCGTAAAATGGGGCAAGTTTAGAAGATATGGGTACGTTTTGTTGATCGCTCATAGAAAATTTGAATTTGTTACCATTTTTCAGTGCTAAAAAAATTAACTTCGTATCACAAAATTATGACGTTAAAATTTCATTTTCATTAAAGACCTTTAATTTAATAGGGTCTATAAATTATGTTCAGAGGTTAAAAATCTTCATCCCACTGCTCGATTTCAATAAAAGCTCGCATGACGGTAACACGCGGTATAAATACATAACGATAACGAACCACAAAGTCAGTCCCGGGTGGCATACAAAATTTTAATATAATATACTTACCTACCAAAATATGACACATAGCAGATAGCAAGCAATGTTACATGCACCAAGGACATTCGGACATTAGTTATACGAACCCCTAACTGTTCAGACGTGTCTCACAATGGAACCAATAGCCACCTACGTCTTCATTGAACTTGGAGCCTGCGGACTAGTCGATGACAACCCGCCAATAACTTCCTTAAATTTGTTAGCAGTAAAAAGCGAAGATCTACGCAAAATACAAGATGACACCAGAGAGGATTACATAAAAAACCCTCCAATATCCTGCGAGAAGACACCCCTTTCTTGCCATAACTTAGAAGACGATATTGTAAACTTTATAAATCCTTTGGATAAACCAGTGTGTCTGATAGCGTACAGTGCTTTTAACTACGATTTTCCTTTGCTGAAATCAGTGCTAAATCATCAGGGAACACCATTTTTCGAAAACATCGCGTGTGCTGACGCTATGGCCGCATTCTATGACATTCTGCTGCCGGATGGTGAGAGGAGTTCAAGAACTGAAAGGTTGGCGGGAGGCTTCCCTTGGCCAAATTATTTTGACAAGCCAAGTTTCGCATTGGATGAAGTCTATCATAGAGAACTTGGCGACACTGAGTACTATAAATCCGGCGGGAAAGATTACTTCAGTACGGTGAATTTCCGTAATAAAGCTGCAGTGCGGATTGCCGTGAAACTATCTGAAGAGTTCACCAACTGGGTGGATAAGAATTTGTATAAATTCTCTGAAGTGCCGATGCCGCGAAAGAAATTCATACACAAACCTATGAAGTTGGAAGACCAAAAGGAAGAATAAGTGTACCCAAATTGGGATTATTAATTCTATTGCGCAATATAGTGAAGTGAATTGTGCAATGGTAAATTAAACGTTAAAGTGGCTAAGACGAGTTTGTTTTATTTCGAATTGATATGATTAGTGATATTATGATATAATCTTGTGACTTGTCTCAAGGTCGAGGATCAAATCAAACGTTCAAGTTGGTGATAAGACCGACCGGGGAAAACCTTAAACCTTGATTTTTCGTACGTTTCTTGCTAACGTTATTAATATTTACGTGAAATAAATCTAACGTGTTTTACAATATGTGTCAAAGACAACAAATTATTTTGGTAATCAGCCTTATTTACTGGCGAACGGTATAGTCAAGTCGCTCCAAAGAATATTACATACATAGATAATTTAATGAATCTTTTGACAGTAATAGGTTATAATATGCAAAAAAATCTTACCTAATCTAACCTTACGGCATCGGCAATACACCGTGTTTTTATTGATTTCCGTTAAATTAAAGGGAAGCTTATTTAGGTCAAAAACAATCAATATCTTAACTCTTACTGTTATTGAGTTATTAAAAAAATAAGTTTAATGACTGAACAAGTGTATTGCAACCTTTATTACATCCTATTGCTACTTATTTTGACATGTGCCGTCAGTCACCTGAAATTAAATTTTGTGTTATTCTTAAGGAACTCTGATACTTTACATTTCATTTATTATGTATGAAAACGAATAAAAAAAAATCGAGTTCGACTAAAAGCTATAGGTATACCAGGTAGCTCCAATTAACGTACCAAGCAGCCTGTTAAATTTAACGGATTTAAAAAAAAAACACGGTGTATATTAGTTAATTGTATAAATTAGAAGTTAGACACAATTCCCACGGTAAAATGGCGACCGCTAGTGCTGACCACAACGGCAGATAAGCATTATAATAATATTTATAATATGCCTTCATTTATAAAATGTGATTATTAGATCATAATATTATACCAAAAAAAACTACCGAACCGAATTTTAGAAAATACCGAAAAAATACCGGGAGGTGGTATGCATCAGCCACGAAAGCTGAGGACGTGGGTTCAAATCCCACCTGGGGCGCTGGGATTATTTCGTTGGTATATATTATTTGACATCTAATAATTAGATGTATAGGTATACTACTTAGTAGGCTCGGTAGGTACTACTTAAAAAACGCAACAAAATATTTAATAAAACAAATTGAGTGGTTCCACAAAAATTAGTTAAGAAAATGTAGTTAGGTACTTATTAGCGATGTAACGAATATTCGCATTCGCATTCGCGAATATTCGCATGTTTTAAAATATTCGCATTCGCAAAAAATTGACGCGAATATTGCGAATATTTTTATCTAATTATTTCGTTCACTTAAGGCAAGAAGTACTACATTCTAAAGTTGACCTTAATTCCTAGATATCTAGGTACAAAAACATGCGTCTCTAAAATGATATATTTTAACTAAATGATGAATAAAACGTTATAGTTCAGTATTTTCACTTAATAAAACACAAATTATACGTATACTTACAAAACAGTCGTGGCGATTGCGAAGACGGTGACACCTAGTAGCTTTGGAGTCAAACTAATCGCTTAGTTTTGAATTTACTTCTGAATACTAAGTATTCAATACTTCTGAATACTAGGTATTTCTGGTAAAATGACCCTAAATGTCACTGCTAAATACTTCTTTAACCAAAGATATCAACGCAAAAGGACTTATTCTTTGCGTTTCATTGCGCCTGTGCAATATTTTTGGATTTTGAATGAATGTTTATTATTATTTTCAACTTTATTGCACAATATTGCACATACGAAAGAGTATAAATGGCGGACTTAATGCCTTTGGGCATTTTATACCAGCAATGTATGACAGGTATGTATAATACCCAATATTCGCATTCGCATTCGCATTCGCGAATATGAATCGCAAATATTCGCATTCGCGAATATTCCAAAACCGATATTCGTTACATCGCTAGTACTTATATTATGTAACAAGCTAACCCCCGTTAATAATATATAAAGTCGCCCGTATTAGATGTACACCCTGTATTAATGGTGGGCTACAAGATAACAAAGTTACCTAAACCAACTAACGGGGCATGGAGAGCCATCTATTATTTGAGCTTATTCAGTTTTAGGGACACCAATAGGGTGAAATTGCGAATTGTTAGGCCATGTTCACACGCTGCGGTCGTGGCCAAAAAATGGGCTCGCCGGAAGATCAGCGTTGGCTTTCGGGTCGACATTATGCTGAGGCGAGTCCATTTCGTGGTATAATATTAAGTGCTGAATCTATCTGTTTTGTCTTGTCCTGTTATGCTTGTTATATTTGCCACGAATAAATTATTTGTATTTTGTATTTTTTAAATTAAATAAACCGGCCAAGAGCATGTCAGGCCATGCTCAGTGTAGGGTTCCGTAGCTATTCAAAAACGGCTGGGCCGATTAGTAAAGTAAAAGTAAAAATAATTTATTTGAAATGAAAAACCTTAAACTAATACATAAATATCCTGCGGCCCCACACTAGGCAATGCCTGTCACGTGGCGACCCGATTCGGTTTTAAAGGAAGTGATTTACATTTTTCCCCTCACTAGCTCGTAAAGTGCTCGTTTATCCTTTAATACGAACGTGTAAAAACGCATATTATTCACTTGTGTGGCAAAGTAATGATCTTGGTTTTGGAATAACAAAACGTAAAATGCTCATGGAAATTGTTCCATATTAATGATAATTAAATAATTTGTTTGAGAATTTAGTGTAAAATACAAACCTTTATATAATATGATGTTTTTAACATATAAATCCTAAAATTCCATAAGTAACAATTGTTTTAGTGAATGATGATAAGATGACTAGATGCAATCACAAAACGCAGAAAATGTCAACGTCAACATTGTCAAAGAATATTATAGGTTATAATCTTTATTTACCGACTCGAACACGCATAAAAATAGTAAACTAAACAACTTTCAGGGTGTTCTGTTATAATTTTGTAAAAATAATGAATGAGAATGATTTAATAATGCATTGGCGTTGGTGTGCAACTACAGGAATGTGTTAAAATCGTGCTGCGTTTACTTTTTCGTGGTAAGTTTACTGCGACAAAATCTTGCATTAAATACATGATGCATTTGGAAAATTATTATCACTAACGATGATCTATGATAATGATGATTGTAATGTGAACAAATAATTACCTTTTTTGAGTTTCCTCGCTATAGTGAGGGGAAAAGTTTTGTGTTACACACGGGTGCAAATGTATTTTACTTCTCGTATGTTAAAACACTCGCTGCTCAGGATTCTATTTTAGAACCACTCGCTTCGCTCGTGGTTCAACTATAGAATCCTTTCGCTTGCTCGTGTTTCAATTTCATACTCGCGGGTAAAATACAACTTTGCACCCTTGTATAACAAATAACTATTGTTTTACTTCGATTACCTACAGCCGTTGCTAAGATTCACTTTACAAAAATTATGTTATGATACTAAAGATTTATTGAAAGATGAGCGAGACTAATTAGACTAATACTTATATCTATTGAGTAAACAATATCTATCTGTATGTTTGTGTGTTAGGAAGTGTACGTGTGAGTGGGAACGTGTGTGAGTGGGTGCGTGTGTGTGTGTGTGAGAAAGAGATAATGTTGTAGGTGAGTGGGTGAGAGGCCGGTTTGAGATCGTAGATGTATGTAATTATCATGTTAAGTTAAGACCTTTAGGAGCTTCTCGGTTTGGCTGTAGCCAAGTCCTTTCAACCAGTTCCGAATCTTGATTTTTGCTTCACGAGGAGAATTACTAGCAATGTGACATGCTTTTTCTACTGAATTGTAAATATACGGATGCAGAGACCTAGGGAATCGCCTTGCAAATACAGTATTTACGCTAGGAATAGGTATTTTAAAAATACGTTTACTAATAAGAACAGGATATTCTTTAGATTGTGTTCGAAATAGTTTTATTTTAAAGTATTCTATAAGCCCCGTATTCCATGACGGTGTTACCATGACGTACTAATGCGGTTCAGTTTAAGCTCTGAAATGGAATTCGAGATCAAAAATGTAAACAATCTATGACAATGACATGACATTATAAAGTCAATGTTAGAGTGACATTCCAGGGGTATAAAACTTTTTATTTTTTAACACCTTTATAAATTAACGTCGCATTTTGAGATGGGTTATTTTAGTTATTTATTTTATTTTATTTATTTGCACACATACAAACTATCCTTACAGGTGATAAACCGAAGACAATGCTTGATGTTTAGGTGTAGATACGCGAAAGTCAAAGTATGTTCGATACACAAGTATCACAATTATTAACATATTTTTGGACATGATTATAAAAAACATATGGCTGAGTGGCCACGGTTCCTGATTACAAAAATAATACCTAGAAAATTTACTACAATGATGTAAATAATCAACATAATCAATGTTTGAAAACCAATGTCTTGTTACTTTAATCTTTAGAATAGTCGGGGAACGAATTCCAGTCTTCATCTATAGTTACAATTGAATCCATTTCTATTAAAAATTTAAATGATTGATTTGTAGGTAAAAATACTAAAATCTGTATCCATGTACTTTGTAATGCTTTAGGAGTTTTTATGAATTCATAAAAAAAGTCATTTGGAGCACCATCTTGTTTTGATTTTTTTCAGTAGGTACATTGTAATAACTGCGAACCAAATGTTTAAAACTTCGTATCATTGCCAGGAGTATAAATTAAATACCCTGCATTTTATTAAAACTACAGAAATATATCATTAAAAAAACAATGTATGGTATTAAAAATTAGTAAAATATTTAAAAACTATACGTACCGTCAGTGACTGTAAATGCGTTTTTTTTTTTCAAGTATTTCAATGATATTTATGTTACCCACCTTTCGCGATTATTTTTTTGTGGTGGTATCCCATTTGTTTACATTTTTGATCTTCAATTCGATTTCAGATCTTAGGTCGAGAGAAATGGACAAGGCTATACGAGTCGTATACCTATCACTGTCGCTTTCCCTGAACCTAAACTGAATCGCATCAGTACGTCATGGTAATGGTAACCCCCCTGGCCGTTATAAAGGAAGAGTAACTAAGGAAGCTTAAAAGGTCTCTTCAGTCCATTCAAAATTGCAATCGGCGATTGCAAAGTTACCTAAAGCAACTAACGGGGCATGGAAAGGCATCTATTATTTGAACTTATTCACTTTTAGGGACACCCAATTAGCGTGAAATTAAAAAACCTCTCGATATCGAACTTATGGATTCGCTCGCCGCCGGTCGCCTTAGACCAATGTCGTGCCCAGGCCATATGGCGACCAGCGGCGTCTAAAGCTTAGACCAATGTCGTGCCCAGGCCATAAGGCGACCAGCGGCGTTTAAGGCTTAGACCAATGTCGTGCCCAGGCCATATGGCGACCAGCGGTGTCTAAGGCTTACACCAATGTCGTGCCCAGGCCATAAAGCGACCAGCGGCGTTTAAGGCTTAGACCAATGTCGTGCCCAGGCCATATGGCGACCAGCGGTGTCTAAGGCTTAAACCAATGTCGTGCCCAGGCCATAAAGCGACCAGCGGCGTTTAAGGCTTAGACCAATGTCGTGCCCAGGCCATATGGCGACCAGCGGTGTCTAAGGCTTAAACCAATGTCGTGCCCAGGCCATAAAGCGACCAGCGGCGTCTAAGGCTTAGACCAATGTCGTGCCCAGGCCATAAGGCGACCAGCGGCGTCTAAGGCTTAGACCAATGTCGTGCCCAGGCTATAAGGGAAGAGCAACTATAGTTGCCGATTTCTAAGAATGAACTTTTAAAACCCTATACCTATATTATGACGATAAGACTATTGGAAAAATGGTGAGTCTTAACCCCATAAATCAATCAATCTATAACTGTCAAAAGTTCATTCTTAGAAATCAGCAACCATAAGGAAGCTTAAGGTCTCTTCAGTCAATTCAAAATTGCAATCGGCGCAGGTTTGCTATTCCTCACGGGTCTGCTATGGGGCTGCACCAACCCCTTCATCAAGCGCGGCACACGAGGGTTGCGAGACGTGCGGGCGAACAGCTGGCCTGCACAGGCGTGGGCTGAGATAAGCTTCTTACTTGGGAATTGGCGGGTAAGTCTGCTAACTTGATCTTTTGAGGCTAAGAGGCGAAACTATACATCTTTCCCGCTACTGACCAAGTTTACCAACCATTACTATGAATTTTCATACGGAGGCTGACCAACATGGTCGGTAGTCGGTACTTACAGTACAGTAATAGGACGTTATAATTTCCAGTACGTGGTGCCATGGCTCGTAAACCAGCTGGGTTCGCTAGCGTATCTGTTCGCCGTGCGTCGAGCACCGCTCTCATTGGCTGTGCCGGCGGCCAATGGTCTCGCCTTCGCGGCTACAGCCGCTACTGGTGCCGCGGCCGGTGATCGACCACTCGACAAAGGTACAACGTGACCCAACATCAGCCTGTCAGACAGCCGCGCATCGAGCACCGAGCACCAGCCTCTCTCTCTCCATCTGTCTTCCATTTCAGATCTCTCAGATCAGACTTTGCCTTGCCTTACCGCATCATCATCACCAAAATCATTTTCTCTCTTGCCCATGGCGAATTTTCCTTCAACAGCCTCTCAACATCGTCCCCAAATGATTGCAACGACCGTCCCACCTTCGTGGGATGCGACCCGGCCACAGCTGCAGTAGCGAAAACGCGGGAGCAGCCACACATACTCCAGGAGGAGTATCGTTTGTATATTCAGTCATCATCAGCCTACTTATTATTCCCAGTACGTGGTGCTTGGCTCGTGAACCAGCTGGGTTCGCTAGCGTACCTGTTCGCCGTGCGGCGCGCACCGCTCTCATTGGCTGTGCCGGCTGCCAATGGTCTCGCCTTCGCAGCAACAGCCGCTACTGGTGCCGCGGCCGGTGATCGACCACTCGATAAAGGTACAACGTGACCCAACATCATCAGCCTGTCAGACAGCCGCGCATCGAGCACCGAGCACCAGCCTCTCTCTCCATCTGTCTTCCTTTTCAGATCTCTCAGATCGGACTTTGCCTTGCCTTACCGCATCATCAACACCAAAATAATTTTCTCTCTCGCCATGCCCATGGCAAATTTTCCTTCAACAGCCCAAATGACGGTGCAACCACCGTCCCACCTTCGTGGGATGCGACCCGGCCACAGCTGCAGTAGCGAAAACGCGGGAGCAGCCACACATACTTCAGGAGGAGTATCGTTTGTATATTCAGTCATCATCACCTTATTATTCCCAGTACGTGGTGCCATGGCTCGTGAACCAGCTGGGTTCGCTAGCGTACCTGTATGCTTAGCTAAGTTGCCAAGCGCTAGCGCTTAGTAGCGTATCGTAGTTTTCCCTCTCTGTCACTCTTTCATATTAGAGTGACGAAGACAGTTAGCTCCGATTGACGATTAAGCGCTAGCAACTGGCAACTTGGCTAAGCACCTGTTCGCCGTGCGGCGCGCACCGCTCTCATTGGCTGTGCCGGCGGCCAATGGTCTCGCCTTCGCGGCTACGGCTGCTACTGGTGCCGCGGCCGGTGATCGACCACTCGACAAAGGTACCCAACATCACACCATCCTATTTGAGTACACTGATGGACATAGGCCTCTCCTATTCAAAGCGCGGACGACGGGAGCAAAATGAGCTTTTCACTAGTGCTTAATGAAAATATCGACTATTCTATCGACATCCATATGAACATTTTTTTTTATTTATAGATTATACTTAATGTGTTTCCCTAGTAAAAAAAAGATTTTTAAAATTAAAACACCATCTTTTTTAGTCAACACTTTCTGATATTTCTTGTGAATCATTCCGCCTTGAAGATGTAAAAGTAAACTTAACAAGTACACTCAAGTGCATTAATATATAAACACATTTGTAAGGGATCAGTATGGAGAAGTGTATATATATTAATGCCCTTGACTGTACCTACACTTTGAAATTTTGAACGATACCTATTGAAGCTGGTTTTTAGGCTTTAATTTCGATTTTGTATCTGTCCTATGGTACTAGGTATTATTGACATTAGCTATTATTTATTGTTTATCCATTTTAGATCGCAATGCCTCTTATTACGTACGGTTGCATAAATTACTATTGGTCAATACATTTCTTATTCATAAAATGTTGGTATGAATGTTAATTTAATAGTCGATATTTAACTAAGCACTAATGACAAGTGCATTTTTTGCTCCCGTCATCCGGGCTTTTCCTATTTATTACTTATGCCTATGTACGCATTAGGAGCATTTCATGAAAACATATACTTTTTGTCGCTTATGTGTCGCTATGGTACTACTATGCTACCCTAATAAGATATGCTAGCGGCTAGGAAACACTGTCAATCTTAAAGCCTTGATTTGTTATTATTATACCATAACTCAGCTTACTAATTCAATTTTTCAAAAGTATTGCAATGAGTCGCTTACGACATGTTACATTGCCCAAAATTGTCATGCCGGGCAACTATGATGACGCTGCTACCCGTCAATAAATGAAGGGTCAATCATTATACGTAGATTTTTTTCCCGTCACTAGCTCGTAAGCTCGTAATACGAGCGGGTAAAAACTCATTTTAATCACTAGTGAGTAAAGTAATGACCTTGGATCGTAGCGCGAAGTACCGTTAGATTGACAGATAAAATGTAAAATGCTCATAAATCAGTCATTCCACATTAATTATTATATTATCTGCAATAGCATAAGTAAACGAAACGTAACATTTCCTTCATTTATTCCTTTAGATCCGAAGTTGAGTAAGTATTATATGGACAAATTAATCAAGTCAGTAGAAAAGGATGCTTAGCCAAGTTGCCGATCGCTAACGCTTAGTAGCGTATCGTAGTTTTCCCTCTCTGTTACTCTTTCATATTAGTGCGACAAAGACAGTTAGCCTTTCGTTTACGATTGACGATTAAGCGTTAGCGATTGGCAACTTGTCTAAGCACCTAGGACAGGTACGCCCCCCTTACATTTGAATCCGTTATGTTTGAATCCCTCCTAAATGAGATAGCCGGACCACAGAATTACATTTGGATAGAAGAAACAAGTTCATTCATTTGTATGGCGGCCGAGCGTGTCAGATTTTATACTGAAGTTGTTACTTGCCTATGATTTTAAATATGTCTCAGGCCCTTGAGTATTCATATTTTTTTTGTGTTGTTGCAATTAATATTACTTAAGAAGGCATTATTAATGTTTTTGTTCACTTCAACTTACAAAATTTGACGCCCGAAAGCTGCAAGCTGCCATTAAAGACGGACAGTAGATTTTACTGAGTTCATTTGACACGCTAAGTAGATACGTTTGCTTGATCTATGGTATATATGACATATGACATCTGTGAGCCAGACCGAAGAAAAACTTTGACAAGTAAATAGGAACACATTACAAAAGTGTTCATGCAAATATGATTTTGTTTGGTTTCAGGTTCGATGCTCGGTATAGTACTGATAGTGGCGGGCACGGCACTCTGTTGCTGGGACCAGGTGGACTAGGGGTTTTCAACAACGACCGGCCGACCTAGCCAAGATGCCATTTTGCGATCGTATTCGATAAGTCACGTGACCATAATAATACAGGGTGAGCATTTCAAATGGGTCAGTGGGGAGGTTTTGGAAACCATAACAGATAGCGAAATCTGTTCGTAGGAATCATGGCTTCTGTTTCTTCCCATGATTCCTACGAACAGATTTCGCTATCTCTCATAGTTTGAAACTTCTCCTTACAAATTCAAACTGCCGGCGGCGGCACTGAAGTATTGAAAAATAAAACTTCATTGTTAGAAAACAATGCATTTTATTAGTTTTACATATTATGTTTCTTAGTAGCATTTACTATTTCAGAGCTACACAACTGATATTCAATGGAAAACCATAAAAAAAAAAATTTCAAAAAATCAAGGTTCGATTCCCGGATCGAGCACACGTATTTTTGTACATGTATGAATGCAGTTTTTCTTTTTACTAAAATCGAAGCCATGGTTCCTAAGACAAGATTTCACTATCTGTTATGGTTTCCAAAACCTCCCCACTGACCCATTTGAAATGCTCACCCTGTATATGCAAATGGACTCGATTAGTGATGTGTCGTTATAGGTACATTCACTAAAGCTGGCACGAATGGAATAAATGAAATGAATGACATCTATCATTGTGTGTATGCGGTCGTCCTATACCAACCCGTATCTGGGTGAATCAACTTTTTTCTGTCTGTTATTACCATGGTTACGGTCGCCTGAGTGACGCTGGTTTTATGCAAAATTAAGCTACATAAACTATGCAAATTTTTCTGGTGTTAATAAGCCCTTTCCTTGATGGCCCATCTACAAGCATCGACTATATGCAAGTTTGCATAAATTAAGTAGCTTAATTTTGCATAAAACCAGCGTGACTCAGGCGACCGTAACCATGGCAATAACAGACAGAAAAAAGTTGATTCACCCATCTACTGTCATTTTGACATCCAATACGTAGATACTTTCTGTTACTGACTCGATCCATTCGTGCCAGCTTTCGTGAATTTACCTATACCAGTAACTTACCAAAAGTTGGGAATAGTCCCTACCGGGACTTCGACTTTTTTGATAGTTACGTAGGCCTTCCAAGATCGGTCAACTACATACGCTACATGTCTCAAACAATCATGGACATAATTTTTAGGGTTCCGTACTCAGCCAGGAAACTGTCGTAATTACAACGACTCATCATCACGTTTTATCACAGACGTTTACAAGACTGCGGTGCGCCCGGCAATGACATACGGTTCCGAGTGTTGGCCACTTAAGAAACAACAGGTTGATAAATTGCACGCCGCAGAAATGAGGATGCTCAGATGGGCTGGGGGTTTGACACTTCTAGACCATGTACAAAACATCCATGTCAGATGTAGTTTTAGAGTAAGGCCAATCCAAGAAAAACTTACAGAAAATCGACTCCGATGGTATGGCCACGTCATGAGGCGACCACCAGACCACATGACTAGAAAGGTACTAGAGATGAGTGAAAAGCCAAGAGGACCCGGCAGACCCAAGACGACATGGATAGGACTTGTCCAAAAGAACCTTAAAGAAGCCAAATATCACCCGAGACGACCCAGGACAGACGCGCCTGGCGACGCCATATAAGGAGAGCTGACCCCAAGTAAATGGGATAAAGCGAGGAAGAAGAAGAAGCAAAGAATAGAGTCGATAATCTATACTAACATTCTAAGGCGGTTATATTCTGCTTTTATTGAGTGTTTGTTTTCTTACTTTGTGGTTTACGACCCAATGCTACTGGAATTTTAAGATAACGAGCTCAGCTCATATTCTTTCAACTATATTAGGTAGGTACTTTAATAAGTGATAAGAATTTTAAACAGTTTTGTAATATATTACGTTACAATAATTTATTTTTAATGCATTTTTATTTACCGCGCAGCGAAAGATGTGATAGATCATGTACAACTATTACTAGATTGAATCGTAATACTTAGGTATTTAAAGTGTAAAAAATCGGTATAGTTCGGGAAATATTATTTGACCGACTCTTATCTCACTTACGACCTTTTGTTTTGCGTCATTAACAATAGAAAAGTGTTCAACTGCTGATTGTCTAGTAAGTGTTAACGCAAAACAAAAGGTCGTAAGTAAGATAACAGTCGGTCAAATAATATTTCTCGAACTATACCTAGGTGTGTATCTAAATATTAAATAAAAATAACGTCATTAATTCCATATACTTTATTGTTTCTCATTTAATTACTACAACTATTTATTGCGTCTAAATGGTTCAATAAATATTGCACGTTCGTACGTATCTTATATAATTACAAATAAATAGGCACTGGAAACAATATATTTCGCAAAATATAAAAAATATACTTATTAAATATTAGGTGCATCGGGATAAGTCCAAGATGTATCAAAATTAATTTATAATGTACTAAGTTTAAGAGTACTTGCTACTCCCGAATGCAACTATTACCTCAATGTACTTTATTACGTCATACACCGAAATACAAATATACTGTAACTCTTTGGAGTTTTCTTTACTATACATATAATTTTTACATACAATTGTGACCGCACAATGTTACATTACTAAATTATTTACAAAACATTAAATTCTACTTAGTTAAGAACCTTTGGTACACAAAATAATAGTTTGCATAGTCAATGATTTTAGTTAGGAAATAATTGAACCAATATTTTTTTTTATGTCACTTGTTGCTATGGTTACTTCCTCCTGGGTCACCTTTAAAACTACTCTTCAACAGCATTTAGATTTAAGATTGATTAAACTTCGACTTTTTTGATAGTTACGTAGGCCTTCCAAGATCGGTCAACTACTAAACATAGTAGAGCTTGCAGAATACTTTAGTCTGGCAAATTATGCAACTGTTGTCTCCTGGGTAACCTCACGTCACCCAGGTGACAACAACATTGGCCTGATTAAAATGAAAACCAGGTAATGAAAAATTAAATGCCAATTCATGTAAGTACAAAAGGGTTATTCCCACCTGTTACCACCAACTTGACACCAGTGGTAACAACTGGGAATTTTTTCCCACCTGTTACCACCAGAGTACTTGATGGTAACTATTGGGATTTTTTTCCCACTAGTAACCACTAAAATATTTGGTTAGTTACTAAAATAATTAGTTTGGTGGTAACAGTTGGAAATTTATAATTCCCAGTTGTTCCCAGTGGTAACAGGTGGGAAAAAAAATCCCAGTTGTTACCACTGGTGTCAAGTTGGTGGTAACATGTGGGAATAACCCGTACAAAAGGGTCTATCCTGTCTATATAAAAATATCCCCTATCGGGTTTGTAAACATGTAGATTGAATTACTAATTCGTACTAAATTACTACATCGTACCTATTACGTGATGATTTTTATTCTCTCTTGTGTGTTTAGCTGTGCAAAGTTGTTATTGAGCTATTTTCAAAAACTTTGTACATTTAAATTAATATAAATCTTTAGGCTGGTTGAGTCGATGATTTTTAATTTAATTAATTTATTCATGATGCTGAGCAAGATTCACCAAAAAAAAAGTGCCCCGTAAAGTTTGTATGGAAATTTCCTTGTTTGTTACCAGATTCCTATATATTTTGGGTAACAAAGGAGCATCTCATACAAACGTTTTGGGAGATTTTGTTCAGCATCATTGATTCTACCAGCCTACCAATTTATATCAATATCGATGCAAATGTATAAAATATTCGAGAAATGCTCTCAAACATTCCTACTCAATATAATTATACAAGTAAGCATGATGTTAATATTCATTTGATTTCTAACTTTGTTACTGTAGAGACAGGTAGCGGTCAATTTCCTTTAAAATATGAGCGCATGGTGTGCATTCGGCTTAAGGGTGCGGCTCCACTGACGCAAAGCGGAGCGGAGGTGTACAAAATATTTCGATTACATTCTTCAAATTCAAAATTCGAAACACTGTGATGCGGTCTCATTGGTCGAGCTCCCACAGCTCCGCTCCGCTCCGCGTCAGTGGAGCCGCACCCTAAGAGCATTTAATCGTAAGAGGTATGTTTCCTAAATGAACAGTTGTCGTAACCACTACTGTAGGTATCTAAATCTATACAGGATGACATTTGGGCCATGAAACAGGAGTGAACAGGGTATTACTGACAGACACGCTGAGTAACTTTCACAATGGATACCAACTGGATAACAACTATGAAATCGCGAAACAAAATCTTCTAATCGTGAGTTGATTGATTCCGGTTTCCTACAAGCAAATTTAATAATAATACCATGTTCTTAGAATGTCGCAATTTTAAAACAGATTAGTAGTAAAATGTCAATTTTTTTTAAAGTTGTCCCCCCCCTCCCACTTTTTTTAGATTTGAAACTTTTAATATGATTTCCACTCAGAATCGCGAGCTTTTTCGATCCTGATAGGAGAAATCCTTGTCCATGTGTTTTTTCCCGTTACCGTTTTTTCATACATTTTGTATGGCGGTAACAGAAAGGAAACTTTGATTTTTTCTAAATAGGATACTATTTAGAATACCTACCTATGTTACAAAAAAAGCAGGATCCCTGGGAGACAATTATGAATAAAAAAATGGCCCATAAGGCACTGGTCTCACCGCGAGCTACTAAGCTATGAACTATCGGCTATAAACACGAACGAAATATACGCACTCCCGTGTAAATAAAAGAGACACGGCGATACTCGACTGGCGGTGATTTGCACTCTCTTATTTACACGGGAGTCCGTATCTTTTGTTCGTGTTTATAGCCCATAGTTCATAGCTTAGTAGCTCGCAGAGACCAGTGCCTATCGAGCAGAAATCCCAGCTTATAAAACAGTCCGACAGGAACTACTAAAACTTTGTTCTTCAATGATAACATTGGACAGTATGCTTAGCACATGATTGGCGCGACAGTATTTCGCCGCGAGATAGTCTATCCGTCCCTCTTTTGTTAATATAGCTAGTGAAGGACGGGAGATCTATCTCGCGGCGACATACTGTTGCACCAATCATGTGCTAAGCCTGCTGGACGAGGTACTTAACAGTAGTCCCTAGCAGTATCCCCTTATGGCATCAAGAGCCATCGCAGTTAGCTGCCTTTCGTTTACGATTGACGATCAAGCGTTAGCGATTGGCAACTTGTCTAAGCACCCAGTACGAGTAGGTATATAAAACGCGCAGGAACTACTAAACAAAGTTTGTTCTTAATTGGTAACATAAAGTCCCTAGCAGTATCCCCTTACGGCATCAACAGCCATCGCCATGTTAGCAATCCCCGCCCCCGCGCGCGCCTCCTCCCCCGCGAGCTGCCGGCGCTCGGCGAGCAGCGCGCGCGCACGCTCGGCCTCGGCGGCCGCGCCGCGCGTCAAGTGCGCACACTCCGCGCGCAGCCGCGTTTCCGTTACCATTTTTTCATACATTTTGCATGGCAGTAACGGAAAGGAAACTTTGAAGAGTGTAGGTATGTAAATTTTGGGACAGCATTTTTCTTATTACAATCGAAAGAGCTCACGATTCTGAGTAGAAATCATATAAAAAATACCTATGTTACAAGAAAGTGGGGGGACAATAAAAAAAAGGCTATTATCGAGCAAAAACTCCAGCACGAGTATATAAAACAGTCGTGCAGGAACTACAAAACAAATTGTGTTCTTATTGGTAGGGTGAATATCTGAGCGTTTCAACCGCCTAATTTTGGTGGCATCAGTTTTGCCGAAGTTTCTATTCATTACAATGTGCTACTTTGTCATTTGAAGGAGGCACGGTACCTTTTAAAATGACGAAGTATAACATTGAGACGTTTAGAAACTTCGGCCAAAATGATGCCACCAAAATTAGGCGGTTGAAACGCTCAGGATGCTTAGCCAAGTTGCCAATCGCTAGCGCTTAGTAGCGTAACGTAGTTTTCCCTCTCTGCCACTCTTTCATATTAGTACGACAAAGACAGTTAGCTGCGATTAACGATGAAGCGCTAGCGATTGGCAACTTGACTAAGCACCCAGATATTCACCCGGTAACATAAAGTAGTCCCTAGCAGTATCCCCTTACGGCATCAACAGCCATCGCCATGTTAGCAATCCCCGCCCCCGCGCGCGCCTCCTCCCCCGCGAGCTGCCGGCGCTCGGCGAGCAGCGCGCGCGCACGCTCGGCCTCGGCGGCCGCGCCGCGCGTCAAGTGCGCACACTCCACGCGCAGCCGCGTTTCCGTTACCATTTCATACATTTTGTATGGCGGTAACGGAAAGGAAATTTCGAAAAGTGTAGGTATGTACATTTTGGGGACAGCATTCTTATTACGATCGAAAGAGACACGATTCTGAGTAAAAATCATGTTTAGAATACCTACCAATGTTACAAAAGAAAGAAGGGGGGAGGACAGTAAAAAAATCATATAAAAAATACCTATGTTACAAAAAAGTGGGGGGACAATTTTGGAAAAAAAATGGCCAATAAGGCACTGGTCTCACCGCGAGCTACTAAGCTATGAACTATCGGCTATAAACACGAACGAAAGATACGCACTCCCTTACTACTAAAACTTTGTTCTTCAATGATAACATTGAACAGGACGAGGTATTTAATAGTAGTCCTTAGCAGTATCCCCTTACGGCATCAACAGCCATCGCCATGTTAGCAATCCCCGCCCCCGCGCGCGCCTCCTCCCCCGCGAGCTGCCGGCGCTCGGCGAGCAGCGCGCGCGCACGCTCGGCCTCGGCGGCCGCGCCGCGCGTCAAGTGCGCACACTCCACGCGCAGCCAAGTTTCCGTTACCATTTTTTCATACATTTTGCATGGCGGTAACGGAAAGGAAATTTCGAAAAGTGTAGGTATGTACATTTTGGGACAGCATTTTTTTATTACGATCGAAAGAGCTCACGATTCTGAGTAAAAATCATGTAAAAAATACCTATGTTACAAAAAAGTGGGGAGACAATTTTGAAAAAAATGGCCCATATCGAGCAGAAACTCCAGTAGAACGAGTATATAAAACAGTCATCGGGCAGGAACTACTAAACAAATTGTGTTCTTATTGGTACCTAACATAAAGTAGTCCCTACTACGAACAAATAAAACATGGAAGCCGCACGCCATATTAAATTGCCTTTCAAAAACGGTCCTGAATTTTAGTTGTCAAGTGTCACCCCCTCTTCAATGCATCACGGTAATTAATGTCAATATCAACCTATAAAAACTTAAACCACCATTTAAAAATAGTTTTGATCGGTCTATCAAAGCTTTGATTGGCTATATTCTATAAACGTTTGTCAAAGATGTTGCCCCGAAATATGCGCGGTGCTAAGAAAAGCGCTATGTCCTGCCTATCTTGGCACAATTGAACAATTGCTTTTGGGGGCATTTTCGAGCTGGCGTTAGGCGTCCATGTTATATATGGTCGCAGAGTCCCTAGCAGTATCCCCTTACGGCATCAACAGCCATCGCCATGTTAGCAATCCCCGCCCCCGCGCGCGCCTCCTCCCCCGCGAGCTGCCGGCGCTCGGCGAGCAGCGCGCGCGCACGCTCGGCCTCGGCGGCCGCGCCGCGCGTCAAGTGAGCGCATTCCACTCAGCCGCGTTTCCGTTACCATTTTTTCAGACATTTTGTATGGCGGTAACGGAAAGGACACTTCGAAAAGTGTTGGTATGTAAATTTTGGGAGGGCATTTTTTCTTATTACGATCGTAAGAGACACGATTCTGAGTAGAAATCATATAAAAAATACCTGTTACAAAAAAGTGGGGGGACAATTTTGAAAAAAAGAAAGCTAATATCGAGCAAAAACTCCAGTACGAGTAGGTATACAGTGTGTGTCTACGATACTGGCTTTTATCGAAACCGAGGAATGCGATGCAAATTTCTAGCCAAACCGTGAACATTATTCGATTCAAAATACAAATTTTAAAAGTAATTAACTTTCTAAGTAAAGTTAATTGAGAAGCAATGTACTTCAAAATGGATCGTTAATTTGCACTTCACAATGACAGATCGCAGCCACTCACAACGTTTGACAACTAAGCAATACACGCGTTACATTGATCGTTCGGAGGAAATATAATTAATTGTACGGTCAATTTAATTATTTGTCAAACGTTAACACTTGAAAACGATTGCTAGTAATGCGTATTATTATTATTACCCATTTTCGTAAAAGCCCGGGTCATGGACACACTGTATAAAACAGACGGGCAGGAACTACTAAACAAAGTGTGTTCTTAATTGGTAACATAAAGTCCTTAGCAGTATCCCCTTACGGCATCAACAGCCATCGCCATGTTAGCAATCCCCGCCCCCGCGCGCGCCTCCTCCCCCGCGAGCTGCCGGCGCTCGGCGAGCAGCGCGCGCGCACGCTCGGCCTCGGCGGCCGCGCCGCGCGTCAAGTGCGCACACTCCACGCGCAGCCAAGTTTCCGTTACCATTTTTTCATACACTTTGTATGGCGGTAACGGAAAGGACACTTCGAAAAGTGTAGGTATGTTAATTTTGGGACAGCATTTTTCTTATTACGATCGAAAGAGCTCACAATTCTGAGTAGAAATCATATAAAAAAACCTATGTTACAAAAAAAGGGGGACAATTTTGAAATAAAAATGGCCAATATCGAGCAAAAACTCCAGGATCCTTAGCCAAGTTGCCAATCGCTAACGCTGAGTAGCGCATCGTACTTTTCCCTCTCTGTCACTCTTTCATATTAGTGCGACAAAGACAGTTAGCTGCCTTTCGTTTACGATTGACGATCAAGCGTTAGCGATTGCCAACTTATCTAAGCACCCAGTACGAGTAGGTATATATTTAAAACAGTCGGGCAGGAACTTCTAAACAAAGTGTGTTCTTAATTGGTAACATAAAGTCCCTAGCAGTATCCCCTTACGGCATCAACAGCCATCGCCATGTTAGCAATCCCCGCCCCCGCGCGCGCCTCCTCCCCCGCGAGCTGCCGGCGCTCGGCGAGCAGCGCGCGCGCACGCTCGGCCTCGGCGGCCGCGCCGCGCGTCAAGTGCGCACACTCCACGCGCAGCCGCGTTTCCGTTACCATTTATTCATACATTTTGTATGGCGATAACGGAAAGGACACTTTGAAAAGTGTAGGTATGTAAATTTTAGGACATCATTTTTCTTAGAGCTTAGAGCTCACGATTCTGAGTAGAAATCATATATAAAATACCTATGTTACAAGAAAGTGGGGGGGACAATTTTGAAAAAAAAAATGGCTAATATCGAGCAAAAACTCCAGTACGAGTAGAGTGTGTGTCTACGATACTGGCTTTTATCGAAACCGAGGAATGCGATGCAGATTTCTAGCCAAACCGTGAACATTATTCGATTCAAAATACAAATTTTAAAAGTAATTAACTTTCTAAGAAAAGTTTTTGAGAAGCAATGTACTTCAAAATGGATCGTTAATTTGCACTTGAAAATCACAGATCGCAGCCACTCACAACGTTTGACAACTAAGCAGTACACGCGTTACATTGATCGTTCGGAGGAAATAAAATTAATTGTACGGTCAATTTAATTATTTGTCAAATATTAACACTTGAAAACGATTGCTAGTAATGCGTATTATTACCCATCTTCGTAAAAGCCCGGGTCATGGACACACACTATAAAACAGTCGGGCAGGAACTACTAAACAAAGTGTGTTCTTAATTAGTAACATAAAGTCCCTAGCAGTATCCCCTTACGGCATCAACAGCCATCGCCATGTTAGCAATCCCCGCCCCCGCGCGCGCCTCCTCCCCCGCGAGCTGCCGGCGCTCGGCGCGCAGCGCGCGCGCACGCTCGGCCTCGGCGGCCGCGCCGCGCGTCAAGTGCGCACACTCCACGCGCAGCCGCGTTGCCGTTACCATTTATTCATAGGTACATTTCGCATGGCGGTAACGGAAAGGACACTTCGAAAAGTGTAGGTATGTAAATTTTGGGACAGCATTTTTCTTATTACGATCGAAAGAGACACGATTTTGAGTAAAAATCATGTTTAGAATACCTACCTATGTTACAAAAAAAGGAGGGCGGGGGACAATAAAAAAAAGGCCCATATCGAGCATAAATTCCACCTTATAAAACAGTCGGGCAAGAGCTACTAAAACTTTGTTCTTTAATGATAACATTGGACACTTTGAACAGTATGCTCAGCACATGATTGGCGCGACAGTATTTCGCCGCGAGATAGTATATCCGTCCCTCTTTTGTTAATATAGCTAGGACGGGAGATCTATCTCGCGGCGACATACTGTCGCACCAATCATGTGCTAAGCCTGGACGAGGTACTTAACAGTAGTCCCTAGCAGTATCCCCTTATGGCATCAACAGCCATCGCCATGTTAGCAATCCCCGCCCCCGCGCGCGCCTCCTCCCCCGCGAGCTGCCGGCGCTCGGCGAGCAGCGCGCGCGCACGCTCGGCCTCGGCGGCCGCGCCGCGCGTCAAGTGCGCACACTCCACGCGCAGCCGCGTTTCTGTTACCATTTTTTCATACATTTTGTATGGCGGTAACGGAAAGGACACTTCGAAAAGTGTGTATGTAAATTTTGGGACAGCATTTTTCTTATTACGATCGAAAGAGCTCACGATTCTGAGTAGAAATCATACCGGGTGGAAAGGGATGACGTTCCATCCCGCTACCGACCGAGTCTACCAACAATTACGATGAACTTTCAGTATGGGACCAACATCGAAAGCGTACATAAAAAAATTACTTTTCCATACTATTGAACTCTAACTAATCACTCAATTTGTATGAGGGGTTAATTTTTTTTTAATATTTCGTTGTTGGTCCCATACTGAAAGTTCATTGTAATGGTTGGTAGAATCGGTCGGTA
Organism: Thaumatotibia leucotreta; assembly: GCA_025490895.1. Classification (NCBI taxonomy): domain Eukaryota; kingdom Metazoa; phylum Arthropoda; class Insecta; order Lepidoptera; family Tortricidae; genus Thaumatotibia; species Thaumatotibia leucotreta. Next base: position 6,286 of record JALPQI010007753.1, on the reverse strand, counting down.
GCGGAAAAGAACGTCCCTTTTCAACCCTGTATAAAAAATACCTATGTTACAATTACAAGAAAGTGGGGCGACAATTTTGAAAAAAAAATGGCCAATATAGAGCAAAAACTCCAGGATGCTTAGCCAAGTTGCCAATCGCTAACGCTGACGCATCGTAGTTTTCCCTCTCTGTCACTCTTTCATATTAGTGCGACAAAGACAGTTAGCTGCCTTTCGTTTACGATTGACGACCAAGCGTTAGCGATTGGCAACCTGTCTAAGCACCCAATACGAGTAGGTATATAAAACAGTCGAGCAGGAACTACAAAACAAAGTGTGTTCTTAATTGGTAACATAAAGTCCCTAGCAGTATCCCCTTATGGCATCAACAGCCATCGCCATGTTAGCAATCCCCGCCCCCGCGCGCGCCTCCTCCCCCGCGAGCTGCCGGCGCTCGGCGAGCAGCGCGCGCGCACGCTCGGCCTCGGCGGCCGCGCCGCGCGTCAAGTGCGCACACTCCACGCGCAGCCGCGTGTTGCGCCGGTGGAGGCCGGTGATCTCGCGTTTGCGCGCTGGAATTATACATTTTTATGAATATTGATTTATATGTGGTAGACTTAGCTTGATATGTAATTATTTTTTCTCAAACTTGCAATGAAATGTTGGCATTACGTATGTCAAATTAAACCCGGAAGTACCATCTCGCTGATTCGATAATTGAACTTGATATGTAAAGGCATTTCATAACTACTTTGCAGTCTTAGGACTGCAAAGTACTAGAGGGAACCTGCTTTAAAAAGTTAAATACCGGAAGTAACTTGTAAAGTGAAAGAACATCTTGGCATTTCGCCGTAAAAAAAAGAACCAATGTCAATGTCACCGGGTAAAAGATTATCTCAAACGGTTTAAAAAAAAAATTCAGGTATAAGTTGTGTTTTTTTTTTGTACATTCGTTTCGTTCTTTGACTCATTTGTTTGTGTACTGTGAAAATCACTTTCGTTATTTTATTTCATTGCAAGTTTGAGAAAAGCACTATACAAATCTCGGCCTCAGTTCCTTCGGCCAGATATATCTACTTGGCCTGTAACCTTTCGTTTCCCGTCCTCTATAGTAATGTACTATTAAGCGGTGCATAATTGTTCAGCTACCTAACCTAAAGTACTGGCAGAATACCAGCGATGCGGCTTGCCGCATCATTATGCTGAGCCAGCGCCTTTTCTATGCCACGACACATGACTTCGTTGCTTGTAGTTTAAGTTCCTGTTCTCATGTTAGCTTTAAGTTGCATGAATGTTACATTTTGTTTATTGTTGGAATTGATTTTGTTTGTTTTTATCTAAGCCTGTTTGTTTTTATGTATGTATGTTGTGGGAATGAATAAAGATTTATCTATCTATCTATCTATATGGAATAAAACAATTTGTACTCAGTATAGTACATTACACCAGAGGCCGGGAAAATGAGGATTTCCGGCCAAGTTGGTATAGGTAGGTATAGGTATAGGCGGGAATCCGTTTTCACGCCGAGGCATGTATAGTGCTTTTCTCAAACATACAAAGAAATACAAAAAAAGTATGACTTTATGGATATTGATTCATAAATGTGGTAGGCTGAGCTTGATATGGAATAAAACAATTTGTACTCGGTATAGTACGTTACATCAGAGGCCGGGAAAATTAGGATTTCCGGCCAAGTTTGGTATAGGTAAGCTGGATAGGTCGGGAATCCGTTTTCACGCCGAGGCATGTATAGTCCATTTCTCAACCATACAAAGAAATACACAAAAAAAAAACAATGTTGTCGAAATTAAAAAAAAGTTACTTTGCAGGCCTAGGCCTGAAAAGTGTTATGAAATTCTATTTCTTTCCCAGTGAGTTCCTGCGCCCTAAAAGCGAGATTTCCGAGTTTAAGGAACGTAAAGACAATATTTCATTGCATGTTTGTGAAAAATAATTTTTAGGCCTGTCTTCTTATACGCCACTGGTCCCGGCAGGGATCGGATAGGTTTTTTGTCCATACAAAAAACGGTTCTAATTTCATATACAGGGTGGAAATTCTTTTTGGATCAGCAAGGGCAGCTGCCAGATCCAGAGTAGCTACGCAAAATGCGAAAACGGTCTTAGAAGACCCTCCCTCGATTTTATAATAATGAAAATTGGCGTTTACAGATTTTGGAAAAAACAGGGTGCGAGAAAATGGTCGTTTTTGACAAACTTTTTTTTTGATGCCCATCGATCCTGTTTCTGTTCAGGATCAAAAGCTTGTGTGAAAAAAATAAATTTTATTTTCATATAATTTGTATGGGAATTTTAAATCTCGATTGGCGGCTTATCTAGCCGAAAAAACTTTTTTGGTCCTATCAAATCGTGGAGGAGCTTAAAGTAAACTAGAACAGATAAAATAATTACCTGCTTCAAATTCTTTATAATTTCTGATGAGCGTTTCAACGCCAGGCCAGACGGGCTCTTCGGCCTGGCAAGCGGCCTCACGCCGCTCACTACTCGAGGCCAAGAGTCCGACCGAGTCCGCTGCCGAGCTCACTGGCTCGTCCATCGACGTCGCCTGACTAGAAGTCGTCACTGGTGGCTCCTGGATGCTCTTCAGTGATATAATCTTTGATATACTAGGTATGTTAATCTTAGGATAGTTCAAATACGGCTGCTCAAGCTTTATAGGTTTTTTGATGTTCTCGCTATCGAAGCCTGGGTTGAGGTCTCTTTTTCGTGAGTCCACCCCGCTGTATAGTTTCACGCTTCTGTCGGCCATTTGGGAAAGCCTGTCTAATTCGGAGAAGTTCTTCTCCGCCAATGCATGTATGTCACCACCTTCGTCGCAAGACGAATCCAGCCGCTTTTTTATCAAGTTGTTGTTCTCGTTGACGCAGTTTTTGATCTCTGTCAAGATTTGCAGCTGTCCATCCGGGTCTAGGACTATTTCGTTGGGACGCGGTTTCTTTGTGGTGTTATCTTGGGTTGTTCCGTTTCTGCGTTTTCTTTCTTGCAATATCACTTGCCACGCCTTTTCATAACCTGGAATTGAGAAATACAACATTCAGTTTAAATGATAAGTACATGTTTAGTGGTTTCACCCACTAGAATAATTGTACAGGATGAACGCTATGAAATGTTACTAATTTCAAAGGACTGAGATTTTTTTGTTGCACCAATTTATTACTATAAGTAAGAAAAAACAAGAGAAAAAGTGTTATATTTTGTTATTAAATTGACTTTTAGTCAATATGACTACTTGACTGTGGTCTACAAATGGTAAAAACATATTTGCTCGCAACACATTTGTGATCCAGTGGTAGTGGCATGTGCCAGTGAAATACGATCGCTTTCTTCATTGCATTTATACTAGCATGTTTAATTTCAGTGGAGAAAAGACACGTGAGATTCGGATTTCGGCCATTTTTGGTTCTTACGAGCTTCCTAAGCCGAAGTTCAGTCTCTTTCTTATGTTTGCGGTCTACAACCCAAATGTATGCGTGCCTAAGAGTTCAATGCGGTGTTAAAAACACATTTCCGATAATAAGTCGTTATTACTTTGACACCAGACCAGACTTAATAAAATCTACTTGGTAACACTTCATATCGTTCACCCTGTATGTATCAGTAGTACGGTTGGAAATTGCCAGGTCTTGGGCCTCCAATAATGGTGGAATAAGAGATAATTAAACGGGACTGAAAAGATCTTATTTTATGTTTTCGTAAATACTATCAAATATCCGGCATTCATTTAATATATCTTCACGCCTAATAGATGCCACTGGTGACCAGAAGGCTGGTCGATATTTCGCTTAGCGAATAAGCATTTCCATACAACGTGGCAATGCGGCCAGCCTTCTGGGCACACTGCCCAATGGCAGCAATTTGGGAGAAATTTTCTTACGTATTTAATAAATAACGTATCAAATCCCTTACCATCTTTATATTTCGGAGGCACTTGGACCAGCTGCAGCTGGTTAAAGAACATTTGTTTCTGGACACTTTGCTGTTCTTCCGGGAGTCTTGTCTGCACCACCTCTGCAGCTGGTGCTGGTGGATCTACGGGCTCTTCCCGGCACAGCCGGTCCAGGCGACCCGCGGTTATGTAAGCTGATGCCACTGCGTCTCTGCTTAGACTTCTCTCTTCACGGTCAAGTTGTTTTTCTGGAACACCGAATAATGTACAGTAGCTAAAAGAAATCTTTAATATAACATTTATAGTATTTTTGAAACTATATCCACATAATTTCAAGCTGTTGCTTCGCAGATATTTACAATTTTTAGAAACTACTACGCATGTCGCATACTCGTAATGTCTTTTTGAATTTGATCCAAAAAAAATTATTCGCGGAATTGGGGCGAAAAATAGTAGACCTTGTTTGTTGCACCGGATTAAATTAAATTGATTTCATTAACGAAAAATCTCCTCAAATGAGTACCTACTTTTCTATTGAAATATTTACCTTTATAAGCGTCTTGAGTGGCCAGTCGAAAACTCGCCAAGAATTCAATCTTTCCAGTCTCAACTTCCCTCGGTTTACTATATTCATCTATAATGGCGTTATATTCTTTTAACTCGTTCTCTCCGTAGTCACTGTCGCTGTCGCTGGTGTCTTCCTCTATTCTAATTTTGGTATTTGCAAATTCCTTGTAAATTTCACCCTTCATTTTGTCAGGGGTAATGATATTTTTAAGACTGTCTGCTTTTTCCGCGATCTTTTTAATTTCAGGCTTCTGTGTGTCTTTGATTTCGCGATTAGACAGATACTTGAGCCGGCGCATTCGTCTTCGCTTCTCGTACATGTCTAAAGAGCTGACTTCTTCTATTTTCGTAAGTTTTGGTCTAATATTAGTTATAACTATTTTTGGTTGCAATTTTGAATCCATCTGGTATGGACATGCGATAAATAATTTTTCTGATTTGCTTGTGTCGAGAGGCTTAGGAATTCTTTCTTATTTGTGCTACGAATTTTGGGTATTCCCGGTTGATGAATGGTTGGTTGATTTTGTTATCGGCATCAACAAGCATCGGCACTTGATAAACAATTTGTGAATTCATTATAACTTTTTGATTGGAATGTTTGAAAAACTATGTCTGTTTTATTGGTTTTATTTGCCAATGTTGCAAGACATTGTTACTTGATTTGAGTACATGGATTTCTTTGCTACCGGCCACGTTTTGAGATTTTAAGGCTTTCATATTATTGGCTTCGTTACCGTTAATTGTGGTGTTCATATCGCTTGTTTTATTTTCATTAGCTGTTACTTTGTTTGATTTGGCATCAGTTGTTTGGCTGATCTTATTATTCTTAATCATCATTAAATTTGCTGGAAATTGAACGTTGCTCAAGTATAAAAAATTTGGCTGTAATACGACATTTTTCGTTTCTTGTGTCTGTTTGTCTTTATTCTTTTTCATGTCTTGTTCTTGAAGTGTTCCCGACTTCTCCTTCACGACTATCTTATTTCCATATATCTGGTTCTCAGTGATCAAATTTTCGAAATCGTTTTCGTCACAGTTTTCCTGGTGCAGTCTCTTTAGAGCTACCACCTTGGACGAGTTTCCGTTTTCGTTCATATGTTCTTCTTTACTTTTCTTTATTTGACCAGACAGTCGTGAAGGAGCTTGCAGGTTTTTTGACTCGAAATTACTTCTTTGTAGTAAAACCTGGGGGTTTTGTTGCTGTATTGTCAGCAGCATTTTAGGATTCGATGTGTTTTTGTTTTGAATAAACAAAATCTGATTTTTCTGTTCCGCGTATGGGGTATCTGGCGGTTTGTTTGTAAAATTCAACTTATTTGCTTCAGTAGTGACAGGGTTAAAAACTGTTTTTGTTGCCGTCACTGGCACTTGTGGTGTAAATGTTGGGAGTTCTTTGCTTTCAGTTGATGAATCAGATTTCACATCCGGTTTCCAAAACTGATTGTCTGTTTTGTTAATTGTTTCTGCAGCGTTTAATAGAGCACTGATATTATTGTTGCTCGCTGTGACAGGAGGATGTAGTGTATTGCTAATAGGCTTTGGTGCTTCGGGTTTCACTTCGGGTTCTTTCTGTGCATTTTTTATAACAATATTACTTTGTATTTCAAGTCTACTGTCTTTAGTGTTTTGGAAAGCTGGATTGAATGGTGCTTGAACTTTTTTATTAATAGAATTTTGATATACCGTATCTGGAGGATTACTAACGCATTTCATATCAATTTTACTGATAGGTATGCTAGTTTTAAGGCTGAATCTTTCAGGGGTTTTCTTTTTGGCATCTTTCGCTGCATGGGAAGGGATAGTCACTGTTGCCCCCCGATCCTTGCGATAGAGAAG
>JALPQI010007752.1:0-61739 GCA_025490895.1 Thaumatotibia leucotreta | reverse complement strand
TCGACATCCCATTTTACGTAAATTAAAAGAAAATACAAAGTCACCGGAATGTCCTTACACAGTTTTTGTTTCGAAATTCAATAACGAATTTAGGGTATAGTCTACGAATCTAGTCTTCCACTTTTAGAGTCCAGTAGATATAAATTCGAAAAGTGGTAGACCAAATTTTGTAATGCCTTTATTTTTTTGAGGTACAAAAATAATTATTTTCAAAACAACAATTTATATACATAGATTAAATCTAACTAATCTACTTAACCTAACCTATATCTAAGATTGGCCCTTGTGGCATTGTACTGGCGGCATTTCTTCGATGCGTTGTGCTATGCCTTTTTTTATGTATGAAAGATAAGATACAGTCACCATCAGATGTATCGGACCGGTCCGGGTGCTCATAAATATCTAAGCATGGTTAAGGTGCGTTTAAACCAAAAGAGCATTCGCTGTTCTAGCGCCCGTTCTACGAAATCAACCAATCACGTTTTGTGTACCGATCGAATTTCGTAGAGTGGGAGGTTAGAACAGCGAATGCTCTTTTAGTTTGAACGCACCTTTAGAGTGCATATTCAAATATTTTGGAGCTACAAAATCACCATTGGATTTGTGTTTTAATTGACGACTGCAAAATGGAATGACAAAAAAATATTTTTGTACAGATGGCCCTCCAAAATTTTGGACCTGACGTAAAATGAGCCACTTCTCGCATTAGGGCCTAAAAAAGGCACCATCTGTACTAAAAAAAATATTAATTGTTTTCTACAACCCCAGAAAATAAATGACAACATATCGCGAACAGGCCCTGTACCGTACCATAATCTTACGGTATAAGCTTATCTTATGCAGTCTGGCAAGCATCGGTTACGTATAAGCCTAAACCTGTTTTTAATTACTGTTTTTTAGGGTTCCGTAGCCAAAACGGAACCCTTATAGATTCGTCATGTCCGTCTGTCCGTCTGTCCGTCTGTCACAGCCGATTTTTTCGGAAACTATAAATGCTACAGTAACGAAATTTGGTAAGGATATGTGTTGTATGAACCGCTACAGGATTATGATACTAAATTGTAAAAAAAACCATTGGGGTGGGGGCCCTCCATACATGTAACTGTGGGATAAAAAAATTTTTTTAGTTGTATATAAGCGTGTGGGGTATTAATAGAAAGGTCTTTGAAAATGATATGAAGGTTTAAAAATCTCATTTTTATTTAAGCAAATCGTTTTCGAGATATCAGCTCTCAAAGTCTGAAAATGTGTCCCCCCCCTCTATTTTTTAAACTACGCAATATAAAATTCAAAAAAAAATATATGTTATGCACATTAATAAACTCTATCAACAATTTTTGGTTTGATTAAATTATCTCCTATAGTTTTTGAGGTAGGTTGATTTAACTGTATTTTTTTAATAATAAATTGATAATGGTACGGAAGTCCGACTCGCACTTTACCGGTTTTTTTTTTTTATTTTTTTTTCGTTTGTTATAATATGTGTATGTGTATCATATTTTAAATTGTGTAATTTTAGTTTTCAATTTTTGTTTTAATAAATAAATAAATAAGGTTTTACTCGATACGTAAAGCCTTCGCGTTTGCTCCAATGAAGAAGTGCGGGAGTGAAAAATGCTTTACGTATCGAGTAAGACCTAACGCAACCGATACTTGAAAAGTCATGGTACAGCTATCGAAGTCCAGACCAGGGATCGAAACCGGTTTTTTAGAAAAACATCGAAATAGCTAAATAATTTACAATTTTTATGTAGTTTTCAACATTTTATGTAACTATCAACATTGTATTTTTTAATTACACCATTAACAAAAAAAATATATACCGAAAAACGAAAAAGAACGGAATTCGAACCGTTCTTTTGTATGGAGAAAAAACCGTTATGTGATCCCTGGTCCAGACTACTGAAATTGGCAAAAACAAAGTATTTATAATAATGTCGCGTCCATCTGTGCACAATTGCTCCATGCGCCCGCGAGCCCGGCAACTTTGCTTGAATGAAACTCGGTGACTTTCGTTTTCCATACGAGTCGCTCACATGCTCGCTTTGCATTTTGTTTTCAGCTTTTTCGCGTGACGTCAGGCGAGATACAGTAGTGAAATAGTAAATAAGAATAATAATGGTTTATCGGTGCCATACAGTAGGTACATCAGCCTTGTGGTGACGGCAGTAAGAATACATTTGTCACCGCCCCAACTCGCTTCCCGTGGGTATCGTAAGAGTCGACTCAAAGAATGAATTGTCATTGACCATTTATTGATAATGATGTGACACTGTTGGGCCCCGTGGTGACGGCAGTAAGAATACATTTGTCACCACCCCAACTCCTCCTGCGGGTGTCGTAAGAGTCGACTAAGGGATTGAAGTGGCACTGACCATTTTTGATAACGATTGGTGATGGGCAGCAGCGTCATCATTGTAGACACATTACTGCGATCGCCAATCCGCTTGTGCAGCGTGGCGATTACGGGCATTTACCTCCTAATGCGTGTATACGCATAGTTTAACAGGAGAGGCCTTCTCCCAGCAATGGACTATCATAGGCTGATGATGATGATGACGATGATGATGATACAGTACGTAGCAATAAATATCTGCACAGCCGAAACAGTAAGGATTTGAACTGCAAAAAGGATGCCACCAAGCATGTGTCGTGTCAGATGTCATGACGCTGGTTTTCAGTGTACCAAGCTAAAAGTTCTGAACAAAAATTACGGCTATATATATTTTAGTAAAAAAAATCTAGTCTATTATGTTGTGAATAATGTGAAATAGTTTATTTTAACTACAGTCATCATCCCTATTCTAATATAAATATAATAATGCATGTTATATGTAACGGCAAAAAAGAAGCATAGGTATTATTTTTTTAGAGCATTGCTCTAGTCCATTATGTTATTATGTTATTAATAATCTTAGGCCGGTAAGTAATTTTATCCTGTATAATGTGCACTATTATAATATTTTATTGATTATTTAAAGGTCGAATTACCTTCTGTTATGTTAAGTAAGTTTTCAATAAAATAGCTCTGTGGAATACCTTAAAATTAGGTGTAACTAGTTATTTTTTTGCTACTAGTATTTCAATTTATATTGCGTATTAAGCAAAAGAAGAGCAAAAGAAAAATTATATTTAAAATTAAACGTCTGTATCATTATACATGCCTGCAATGGATACATTTGTAAATAGATATATAATAACTAGATAGTTTATTTGTATTGAGCACACAGATGTTTCCGAGTGAGAGTGTTCCAAAGAGAAAACTTTGGATTGAGAGCTACAGTATTTTAATAAATAGTGTAAAAAATCTGCTTTTATCAACTTTAGTACCTTTTCTAAGAAGATTTTAATTTTATTACGCTATTGGAGAAGAATAGATTCAAAACCTCATCCTCAGAAAACGATATAAAATACCCATTTCGAAAACCTCGAAGCATTTTAATAGATATATTGAAATATCAGGTCATGTTTCTAAGATTATACCTACGCTTTTATAGGGGCTGAATCGAACACTGAAGCCTCTTCAATAATATAATTTAGCGTTTCATTTAATTTGAACCAGAGGTCACTTTGTAGAATTCAAGTGTCATGAATTTCATAAATATGTATATCTAAACTTTAGACACAATTATTTACATATTTATGCCCTTTATAATCATCATCATCATCATCAGCCTATGTTAGTCCACTGCTGGACGTAGGCCTCTCCTATTAACTATGCGTATAGACGCATTAGGAGGTAAATACCTACCTAGAAATTTAATATAACATAGCGCAGGTGTGTTATCGGTTGACGATGCTATTATTAGCAAGCTCTGACAGCTCGAACAGGCAGATAACGTATCAAAAATGCACTACACGATTTGAAAATATCTTAGTCAGTGTTTTAATTAAAAAAAAAATTAAACCTAAAAAGAACAACTATTATTTTGTAAAGATGTAAAATGTATAGGTACATACATGAAGTCAATTTCTTTTTTAAATGTAAATATCAAATTTCATAGTCCTTGAAAGCTTCTTTATTTAGCTACGCAGCGGTCGTAAGTTAGATCCCCGGCTAGTACCAATGAGTTTTTCAAAAAACTTATGTATGAAATATCATTTGATATTCACAAGTGCTTTACGGTGAAGGAAAACATCGTGAGGAAACCTGCATACACCTGCGAAGAAATTTAAGGGTGTAGGATGTGAATTCCCCAACAAGTATATGCCAGCGTTGGGACCACGCAAAATAGGCACGTTTGATGTCGAGTTGCGGAAAAAAATGGTCAAAATACAACAACAACTTCTTTATTTTTAAATTGGACGTTCCTATTTAACTACGTAGTTTTTGTACGTTGCAAGTAGGAAAAAAATATATTTTGAGTAGGTACAGATGGTGCTTTTTTACGCGCTAATAGTGCGAGAAGTGTTTAATTTTCAGTCAGATCGAAACTTCGAAGTGCCATACCCGCGAAGTGCGAAAAGGATATTCGTATAACTCGTGTCAATTTAAAACGGTCCCTGATGTCGTGTTTTAAATTATCGCCACTCGTTTCAAGCTTATTTTTTTTCGCATCTGTATCGTAAAGTAATATTTTCTGGAATAAACCAACATTTTATTCCGCGGCAGTTTTCTTAAGTATTAGCTTAAAACGTAAATATTCAAACAAGCGACTCCGTTTTTTGTCTCAACTTAAACCTGTTTAAATTTATTGTACCTATCTCAATAATAAACCTAGCTCAACACGAACCGCCGTCTCTTTGTCGATAAAAAACATGCATAAGCTCATATTAACGCGCCTAAAGTTCTTTTCAACGTACCTTATGTCCTTGCAATACGGTTGATTATAAAAATGTATTTGAAATCGTGATACGATGTATTGAAAGTTATGAATCTGCGGTCGTCTCAGGCCATGCCCGAAAATTGCCTAAGAAAAGAAGACATAATTATGCGGACGCGTCTATTCGGTTTTCGGAATGTACGCTAATGTGTCTGGCGGCCTAATTCAGTATACCTATAGACATAGACTACTTCCAGTGGGTTCTGTATTGCCCTCCCTCATTTTATGTATAAGTTACAACGTTTTCCGCAAAGTTAAAGCTTCGTATTCCTTATTTCGTGTCTGTCGCTCTTTGACTTTAAATTATAAACTTCAACCTACCATTCAACATATTTTTTGACAGGGGTATAATACGAAAAGTTAAGGGCCCTTAACTTTTCATTGTCAATATTTGTCAGAAGATTACTATGACATTTTATTTTACAACATTTTGAAGGTATCTTATGGCTTGGCGTATACTGTATGTAATAAGGCTCGCCTGCTAAATTCTGCCTGGTTAATCCTAACAACCTGGTAGTTCAATATATTACCAATACCTATCATCATCAGCCTATGTTAGTCCACTGCTGGACGTAGGCCTCTCCTATTATCTATGCGTATAGACGCATTAGGAGGTAAATGCCCATAATCGTCACGCTGGGCAAGCGAATTGACGATCGCATAGTGTCCACTATGATGACGCTGCTGCCCATCATCAATCTTGAAGAATGGTCAGTTACACCAGTACCTATATGACATCATTATTAGACACGCCTTGTGTTGAACTTACAGCTGTCAAAATTGTCTCCTTAGCGGACATGCACTTTATTAAAAAAATTGTTTTTATAGAAGTTGAGAATATACATTGTTCGCATGTATATTTCAGTTGAAAGTAAAAAAGGTAAACAAATATGGCTGACTTTCCATAGTATTTGACGTCTTTGACACAGTATATCGTGAACACGTTCGCAGATATAATTATTTTGACGATACTAATCAATAATTTTAACAAAAAATGTAGGTATGTGAATTTCAGGTTTAAAAGGTTTTAAGTTGGTGGTAAAACCAACTTTGTATTCTGAAAGTGCGTGATTATTATATAATTCAAGTTAGCAGGTTTGTTTACCGATTTTCTACTTTCAACTGAAAAATGGTGTGAACAGACCTTTTATTCAACTAGTGTTTTGTTTCCAATACACGTCATTGAATACTGGTAAATCTTTGTGTTTAATTAACAATAGATTATCCTAAGCTATTAAAACAGTAAAATGGTGCTAGATTATGAGCATTTTTTAAAATGACTTGTGCAATATAACCTATAAAAAGCAAGTTCCTATTATCTTGACCTTTACAAATTAAGTGAATCGAAATGAAGCATTTGTTATCTCGGTAAATGAATTCCCTTTCGATGCAATGGAAACGGAAGTTGATTTTAGCTGTTTGATGTGTTATGATTTTTATAATAACGATGCATTATGATTTTCATAATGCGAGCCAATAAAAACGTAGTAATGCACCGTCTAGTAAAGGTAATCTGTGCTTTTAGCCTTACGCATCTCGTATGCCTGTCTGGTTGTCTACGAAGAGCTTTAAAGTATGTGCACTTAAGTCATTAAATGTCTGGTTTCAATACAATCAATGCTAGAAATGACTTAAACGCCTCAAGCAAGTCAGGCTCTTTTTGTTCAGGTTGATTTTTCTAGGAATAAGTGCCTTTGAGGACGCATATCGAAATCAGCTAGGCATTAGATATCATAGTTTAGTCATAGGCCGTGTGGTGATGGCAGTAGGAATACATTTGTCACCACCCCAACTCCTCCTGCGGGTGTCGTAAGAGTCGACTAAGGGAATGAAGTGCCACTGACCATTATTTGACAAAAGATTCATGATGGGCAGCAGCATCATCATAGTGGACACATTACTGCGATCGCCAATCCGCATGCCCATCGTGGCGATTATGGGCATTTACCTCTTAATGCGTCTATATACGCATAGTTGGTGGGAGAGGCCTACGTCCAGCAGTGAACTAGTATAGGTGGCCCTCCGATGTTTCGACCTAAAAAAAATTAAACCACGTGTTTTAATTTATTGCCACTCGTTTCGAACTTCATTTGTTACGCAATTGTATCGTTATGTACTATTTTAGGTGTAAGAAGGTTGAATAAATATGCCAGGCTAGAATGTAATGGTAACAGGAGCAGCTTTATAAAATATATATAAATATATCATCATCATCATCATCATCAGCCCATAGTCGTCCACTGCTGCACATAGGCCTTCCCCAATTCGCGCCATCATACTCCATCCTCAGCTCTCCGCATCCATCACCATAAATATATATGACATCAAAATTATTAATTGCTTAAGTTAGTAATAGTTAGCCGACTACTAGATGGGTACCTGCGCTGCCCGTCATATCATAATACATTAAATTCTCAAATGAGAATCCACAAAAGCTCATACATGTCTGTCAGCCTCCGTAGCCTAGTTGGTAGTGACCCTGCCTACGAAGCTGGAGGTTCCGGGTTCGAATCCCGGCGAGGGCATTATTTGTATATTTATTTATCACAAATATTTGTTCCTTGGTCATGGTTGTCTATGTATTTAAGTATCTATCTTTATATATATCATCGCCTGGTACCCACATCACAAGCCTTAATTGAGCTTACCGTGGGACTAGGTTGATTTGTGTAAGATGTCCCAAGATATTTATTTATTTATTTATGTAAGCATCACAGGCGAGACCCTTAACCGACTACTGGTTTCCTTCCCAACAATCTAAAAAATAGTAGTTAATACAGCAATAAAAAGTAAAAAATGTGTAGGTGCTAACTAATCTAGCTCAAGTGATAATTATCATTACCGCGGAGGCCAAAATACTTGTTCTAAAAATAGCTTACGCCACAAAAAACGCGGATAGACTAAAGCCGAGCTAGACATCGACGTCATTTAATTTTAAGGCCTAGCTCAGAACCGCTTTCGCCAAACCTGGCTAGATTAGGCTTTCGAATCCTTGTTTTGTGCGATGCAGACGCCGAAATATGCGTTCGTCGACCTTTACAGGCCGGCGGCCGTATACCTGTCTAGCCTAGTCTGGCATTGAGTCTATAGGTGGTACGTATGTTATAGGTATACTATGTTATTTTTGGCATCGGACCGTTGAGTTCTAGAATTTCTGGATTTTTATCTAAACTGCCACGATCTTAAATAAGTAATTTGAGATTCGGTGGCATTGCAGATATTTAATTATTTAATCTGAACACAAACGTTTCGCATTAAGACATAAAATAATAGAATTGGTCAGTAGTAATTGATTAGTATATTTATAATTTTATTACTATTACCCATTACCATCTCTTACATACATAAATTGTATCTATTTGTTGCTTTCTACAAAGATAATAGCAGAAATAGATAGCACAAAATATTTACTTACCTACAGTTAGAAATATTTCATTCAGGAAATACAGTAGAGCCGCTTATACTCTAGGCAACACTCGTAATTTACTTCATAATTAAAATTGTGGTGATCCGTATAAGAACATACAGTCACGCTTAAAAATATATAGGTATACATTTCAGAAACTATGTCCGATGCACAAGGTTCAAAATCGCTAACATATTTTTGCATCCGATACCATTATTGTATTTTTATTACGAAAAAGGTGATTTTTTTAAAACAAAAAACATCTGGATATGGAGCAGCACGTCCAAACACGATCTTCCGGGTGCAAAAAAAAATGTTTTTTAATTAAGAAGCCATATATCGCAAATCATATTAGGAGTACAAGTACAAGGGTTGTAAGAAACGAGACAGACGTTCAAACTTCAAACCAGGCTTTTTGCGTGCCCGCCGTCGTCTGGGTTGTTACTCTCTTCGCCTTCACAGCTCGCTTTACTTTCGTCTAACAAATATATGATAGCCCCCAGCTACGTAGAAGCTATACGTGCTCGGAGGTCACATTTATATTGGTTAACATTAAGTTATCTGGCTCTTATAAAGCGGGAATATGAAGCCAGTAGCCGCCGTTTCACCCGCTGCCCACGCGGCTTTTAACTATTATAAAACATCCTAACGATATTTAATATCAATCTTTTACTTTAATGTTCTTCGTTGAACAGCTAATTCTGTCAAAGCTTGTATTAAATGTAAGTGTAAGTGAATTACTTTCTTCTATATTAAGTTTCAGGCTCATTAAGCACTTGATTTTTTTATGGCAATGTATTTAAATTCACATATTCTTCACCGACTTTTTGTAATTTTTTGCACCTTTCAACTTCGAGGAGGCTAGAACTAACGATTTTTTTTTATTTGACAAAAAAGGGTTTCGAAAAACACGCACGTTACGTATAACTTTGTAGATATTGTGAGTAATAATGTAAGTATTTCCGTCTTGAAAAGAACATTGAAAAATTTTAATGTAATTTTAAGATTGTTGGTGATTTAGTATTGGGTCATTCATTACCTATCTATACAATTAGTGTTTTTGATCTTAGACTTTACTTGGTCCCTAATAGTGTTATATAAACTGTAACTTCGATGTTTTTTTTTATTTTCTTGAATGATATCAAAAAATAAGTCTTGAAATCAACTTATGTCACACTGTCGGCTTGTATGTTTCAAATACGTATTTTATGGTATAAATAGTACTTAGTTTAATAAAAGAGAGATAAACAAAAAATACAAGAATAGTGTTAAATATTATTGGCAAAGTAAGGTTTTTTTTATTGTGACATGAAAAAATTATCTAAAAAAACATATTGTATGGAAAATAGACTGGTCTCAAACAAAACATCAATTTCATTGATGACCTAATATTACACTTAAATCGATTGTACACGGAATTAGCCAATATTTACCATTTAGTTTCAATTATTACCTAAAACATATACGAGTACGTACATGACTCGTAAAAAACTGCCTCCATATTTTTCTAAATTTAGTAGTTACCTGTGAATTAAATGAACGCACGTCGAGACAGTTGAATGTCAGAAGAGGTCGCGTGAGAAAAAAAAGATGTCTATGCGCTTTGAAGTAGACACACAAAAAATTGTTCGAACTCGACTGTTGTTCTCTTCAATTGCCGAACGCTGCGCAGGCGTTGACCAGTATAAGTTAGTCTTTCTACTCATGATTGTTGTTTCCTTTCTCATGGGCGTCATATACTGGTTGGAAAGGTGTTTTGCCTGTATTTAGTGAGCAAGAAGAATTCGTAGCCTAGCGCGGGGGCGCCGGCGGTCGCGCTGCAGCGAATCCTAGGATTGTTTTAGTTTAGCTTTGCTATTATACAGTGTGACGCATTCCACGATGTAACGTATCATTGTTTATATGCGTGGCACATGTTTGAATATAAAAAAAACTTAGCGGTATCATAAATCCAGTGATCTTGTGCTTCGGTTACAATAATTGTTGCCAATTTTACAAGGCAATTTTGCAAGGGCCCATCGTAAGCTCAATCTTGGTTTGCGTTGTTGCAGGTGACGATATAAAGTACGTTTGGGATGAAACTAGTTTCTAAATGGGAAAGACAAAAAGTCTTCTGCTGGTGGAAGGCAAAGGTAGCATTTTGTCTTACCCCATTCAAAAAGGGTCAAACGCAAACTCATGTTCGGAGTCTTTCTGGTGGACAATCTGAAAGTTAATAGTCCGTGGGCTAGTCGGTCTGAAATTAGAAAACGGTATAGTTTGGGGGTACCAAGTGTCCTATTTACAGTAGTTAGACATATTCATAAGGATGTTAAAAAAGTATGATAGACATCTCAAAGTGGTAGCTAATAGGCATACGGGCTATTTCAAGATTTCCGTTGTATGACAGGTATGGTTAAAATTAGGAGGTACAAATTTTCCTTTTCACGGCTGTTAGGTAAGCTCATAAAAACGTCAAATATGCAAGATTGCCATTTATAAGTGCTACCTAACAAAAATGGAAGCCAATCAAAGATGGTGGATCTCAAGTTTTACAAAATCAAGTATATCTCGAGAACTATGAAATATATCTAATTACTCTCTTGAACAAAATTAAAGGCATATCTGTAAGCTTCATATTTTGCATATTGCTAAAACCAACCAATAATTAATTATGACCAAATTTATGAAAATTTCGTGATTTTGATTTTTTTTGTGTCGTGTTTTTACATAGTAGTCATGACGCTATAAAAATTAAATATATTTTTAAAGAAAGTGTATTTAAAAAGCTTTAATTTGATGTATATAGCTTGTAAATATTTAAATGAATTGTAGTCATAATCCACCGTATACTTAGTGATTTAAGAGGTCTTTTTTTAATACCGCCAACAAGTTATATACATCAAATTAAAGCTTATTAAATACACTACCTTTAAAAAAATATTTAATTTTCCTAGCGTCATGACTACTATGTAAAAACACGACACAAAAAAAATCAAAATCACGAAATTTGGTCATAATTAATTATTAGTTGGTTTTAGCAATATGATGTGTATGCAAAATATGAAGCTTACAGATATGCCTTTAATTTTGTTTAAGAAAGTAATTAGATATATTTAATAGTTCTCGAGATATACTTGATTTTGTAAAACTTGAGATCCACCATCTTTGATTGGCCCCCATTTTTGTTAGGTAGCACTTATAAATGGCAATCTTGCATTTTTGACGTTTTTATAAGCTTACCTAACAGCCGTGAAAAGGAAAATTTGTACCTCCTAATTTTAACCATACCTGTCATATAACGGAAATCTTGAAATAGCCCGTATGCCTATTAGCTACCACTTTGAGATGTCTATCATACTTTTTTAACATCCTTATGAATATGTCTAACTACTGTAAAAAGGACACTTGGTACCCCCAAATTATACCGTTTTCTAATTTCATGCCGACTAGCCCACGGACTATAAGGCCTGATTTTCTTATGAAAGCCTTATCTTCATTAAGACGTTCTCCTTTTTCATTGCGTTGTATGATAAAAATCATTACTACCTGTTCACAGGCTGTGCCTTTAAATGACAATAATAAGAAAATTAACTCTCATAGCCCTTAACTTTTAAAATGTCCACCGGAAAGACTCATAACACGATTTTGAGTTTGACCCAAAAACTATTTTATCTTATCCCAACGTACCTTGTATCCAAATATTATTATATATACAGGTATTTAAATACAATATAAAACAATATTAAAGTAGTAAGCAACAAGTATTTGTGCTAAGCATAATTGCCCTCATCGGGACTCAAAGCTGGCACCTCCAGCTTCTTACGCAAGATCACTACGATCCACTTCAAAGAAGGTTTTATGCTGGTTAATGATAATCAGCTCAAAATATTTGCAGTAAAATGAACAATGCCGCTGATTACCGGTTTACCTACTTCATGCGGCAGTGACAACTGCAAAGGTGCTAAGGTCATTGTCTAGACATTTGCCTGCTTCAATGTTTTATTAAAATGTTAACAGGTTATTCATAATCGGGTTCCGTTTTGAATAGCGTTGAAAATGTCGAAAAAAAATCTAATGTTTTTTGGGGAATGTATGATAATTTCGTTTTTAGGGTTCCGTAGCCAAAATGGCAAAAACGGAACCCTTATAGATTCGTCATGTCCGTCTGTCCGTCTGTCCGTCTGTCACAGCCGATTTACTCGGAAACTATAAATGCTACAGTAACGAAATTTGGTGAGAATATGTGTTGTATGAACCGCTACAGGATTATGATACTAAATTGTAAAAAAAACCATTGGGGTGGGGGCCCTCCATACATGTAACTGAGGGATAGAAATTTTTTTTTAGTTTTACATAAGCGTGTGGGGTATTAATAGAAAGGTCTTTGAAAATGATATCAAGGTTTATACATCACATTTTTATTTAAGCAAATTGTTTTCGAGATATCAGCTCTCAAAGTCTGAAAAATGTGTCCCCCCCCCTCTATTTTTTAAACTACGCGATATAAAATTCTGAAAAAAATATATGTTATGCACATTAATAAACTCTATCAACGATTTTTGGTTTGATTAAAATATCTCGTATAGTTTTTGAGGTAGGTTGATTTAACTGTATTTTTTTAATAATAAATTGATAATGGTACGGAACCCTTTGCGCGCGAGTCCGACTCGCACTTGGCCGGTTTTTTTTTTTCGGGTTTTTACAGAAATAATTAATGTCGCTGTCATTTTCACTCCTTTCCATCTATTTCAATTGACTTTTCCTCGGTGACATCGCGTTCTCCTGGTATAAGTGAAAATTATACCTAATTCACATTAGTTTACAGTTTAAAATTGAAGTGAGAATTTTTTCGAAAAAATCCTTTAAAACAAGATGTTTGGAAAGAAACGGGATTTAATTCGGAAATTTTCAACGCTATTCTTTGAAATTATTAAATGTGACTTTGATGAGATCACACTTTAAGGAGTGATCAATTGATCATCAGGTATACCGATGGACCTTCAGTAATGAACAGCCTATTTGTGTTCATAGATACAAAGTGTATTTTGATATAAATCCTGAAACAGTTACGAGTAAAGTATCTAAGTGAAGGATATAATAAAACCACATGCTTACAGCTTCGTTTATTAATATACCGATTTCCACGATACAGGCTTAGCCTAGTGTGGAGGGAGTCACTGTCAAATTGGGAATCGACCTTAAAACTTTTTTTCAATAAAATATTTTTACTTTTACTTTTTTTTACTATATTCGTAGTTGTCATTGACTCTTTGACTTTTTAAAATATTTGATATATGTTTATTTATATATTTATTTTATTTATTACAGTTAAACCAAACATGCAAGTTATAGGTTATTACTTAAAACTAGAGAATAACATACATTCAGATAAAATAAAAATAAGCCTTAGGTATAATTACAATGTCAGATAAATTTAAATACATAATCAAATAATTAAGTTAAAAGATAGTCGATGGTGTGGAGATCGATTCAAGATAGCGTGCGGCCGCAGCCAAGAATCTGGATTCAGTTTGCGAAAATAAATCCAACGTGGGGTCTGATTCCAAAATACTATTAATATTGCTAAGTGCCACATATAGTGGACTAGTAACTAGTGTAAGTGTGCGCAGTAGTCACAGATATCGCAAATAACGGCATCAAGCGGGGCCGAAGCGTTGCTCTGGCAAAATGTGTCGGCACCTTGAAATGCACAAATTGCAATAGCCACGGATTACTTATTACCCCTCTGAATAATCTGTAAATGTATTTAACGGAGAATATTTGTCTACGCACTTCCAGACTTTGGTATCCACTCACATGCTTTGAAATTTTGGTTGAGCTTTATTCCTATGTAAAATAAGAGTGACAGCTGGTAACCAGAGTTACCAAAAGCAATTGAGTGGTTATGTCACCAAGTCACCATTCCCAGTACAAATGGCGTGGGGTACATGTACGGATAATAACCATATAATTTCATGTAAAGAAATGTTACGAATTGCTTCTGCACTTTTTCAATTAACAGGGTATATTTTTTCTCGTGGGGGTTCCAGATCATGCAATTGGTCTGTAGTAGGCTACGCACAAAGGAATTAAACAGTAATGTAATCACATCATAACTGCGAAAATAATTCGATTGGCGGACGACAAAGCCAAAAGCTTTTCGAGATTTATTACAGACCGCGATTGCATTTTCTATGAACGTTAATTCAGTATCAAACAGCGTACCAAGGTCACGTATTGTTTTGGCATTTTCCATGGTCACACCATTTAATGTGTAGGATCGACTTGATATGTGTATGTGTCCGTATTACAGTCGTCATCAGCCACCAGAGTGCTCAAAAACAACTGAGCAGGCCTCTATTGTCATAGTATTAAGTTTTTTTTGGATACCGTGGCCGTTCCGTTATTTCTGATGGCGACTGTATACTGCTACTAGATTTTCCTTTTCCTTTCGATTTTTACCTTCTTCCGGTTTTAATCTTATGATGGTTCAATATTAATCATGACATGTGTCTCTCTTATTATTTAGTTAGAATGTGACAGTAAATGACTCGCACAACGTGTCATACCACGAGCCATACAACGAAGAAATTCAAGTGCTGAATTCTCAATCCCATAAAAGTAGTGCCTCAAATTATCATTATCCTTTTCTCAAGTCACGAGACAAAAAAGACAGAGCTAATATTTATGAAAAATATTGATAGTGTTAACTGGACATTGTAAAGGCAATCCATTGGTTACTTTTAACTTCAAATTAGATGATGCACTTAAAAAAGTGAAGAAATGTCGTTGACATGCTGACTACTGAATCCACTGGGTTGCTAAACAAAAACAATATATTTTCAAAATATAGCTGTGCTTTAAAAATAGGACGCTAGTATTAATGTTAAAATACGTACCCAGGTATATCTATTTCAATTAAATACTGCATTCATTTTCATTAATAAAATAAAACACCCCATGAGTACCCCAGTAACCCGTTGATTTATTTTGTAATTCAACTTAAGTTTTGGGTTAATCGATTTATCTAAAGAGATACCTAGTCTAGAAACTAGTCTAACTTGTTTGAAGAACATTTCTTTTCGACTTAGTTATGAAACTGGTCATCGACGTAGCAACAACTAGACTAGAAAATCGGTAGTAGGTAAATTCATTACCATTAGCTAGAGGAGAACGTCGTAAAATTATACATACAACAGATAATAAAATATAAACACTAAATTCGAATTTGTTTCTCAAAACAGTTTTGACCAAAATTGCAATTCGTGACATCAATGATACATCCAGGTAGATCAGGCATGAAAAAATAAATTCCACATCAAATATCAGATATTTAAATATATTACAGTTGTAAAAAATACTTATGTCTAAAGTTATAAAAGTTACAATGAGACTATCAGTTGCTCTCGCAGTAGGTCCCGCCTGTGTCGTCAGAACAGTGCAGTAACAACATATTGGGCTTATGGTGTATAGTTCAGAATAACTATGTAATAATCTTTCGCCGTCAAAATAGCAACTTATCTTCAGATTTTTTTAGATACTAAAGTAGTAGGTAGGTTATATTTTACTCTTGTGTCCAATACTTTTTGTAGTGTACAAGTAAAAAAAATCACATTAATAAAAAATCGAATCACTATCATTATCATTATTAGCCTTATTCGCATTATTTTGATATGAAGTGTGCTCTGATAAAAATAAAGTACCTACCTTTTTTCTAAGCAACCTGATTTTGTTGTAATATTTAACATGAGGGCTTGATATATGAATCAAATAAATGATCACCATCAAATCAATTAATCAATATTGGTAGGTAAATGTGTCATTCTTATGTAGGTATTGATGACTAACACTGTCAGATGAGATATGAGCTTTATTTCAAAAAGGTATTTGTTACTTAGTGAGTTTTCGTTGTCAACCGACTACATTTTGATGGAATAACTAAAATAAATTAATAATAAATTAATATTTTTGGACATCTATAGCTACACAAATCGACGTAGTCCCACGGTAATCTCAAGTAAGGCTTGAGATGTGGGTATTGACGACGATATATATAATAGATACGACGACGATATATATGCATATAGACACTTAAATACATATACAGCCATAGTTAAATACACAAATATGGTCCTAGCCGGGATTCGAACCCGAAACCTCCAGCTGCGTAGGCAGGGTCACTACCAACTAGGCTACGGAGGCTGATAAAAAACACGCTGTACACTTTCCATATTGAGAAAGTGACTAATTGATTCGTCTTATCCTAGGGAGGATAGGAAGATAGATTGACACAACTTGAACTGAACCAATTCATAGACATGTGCAAATACTTGCACTTATGACCGTGGCTATTTTTCAAAGTTTTTATTAAGCATTCATTTGTACACAATGCCTTCGCAATTAGTGACTAATTAATTCAGTTTATAAAAATGTAATTAAATGTAGCGTTATGTCAAGATACTCAATTTTATACCTACTTGACATTTTTACAAGTGACATTCGAGACAAATTGGAACAGTGCTACTTACTACAATGTATTTAGATATTTAGTGTTACATATTTTTGTTTTTACTTGACGTTTGAGTTTGACATTTAGAGTATAAAGTAGAAATAAAACTTAGTAACTATTACGTAACATATTATCATCCAATAAAATGTACGAAGTGCCCATGAGGGAAGGAAACAAAATTTACTAAGGCTAAAAAAAGTAAGAAATGCTGTATGAGTTTTGGAAAATCTGCAAAAAAAAATTCTTTTTATTTTTTGTATTTCGAATGCTTTATTAGTGTAAGATTTTATTAGCCTTTTTTCAAATCTGAAACGGCTATCTCCGAAAATATTCACTTTTTTTAAAACTTTCTTCTGGCACCGTTATCTTTTTCAAAAGGTTCATTCGGCGATATCACACTATAGGATTTCAGTAAATTAAAAAAATCATCGCCAAATTATGTATAGGGGAGGTAGGCGAAAAAAAATTTTTTGCTGCATTTTATTCTATCTTTTTGTTGCCGTGATTAATATGTATCTGTGTGCATGGAAAGGTATCTTTTCACGGTGTTTAAAATGGACTTTATTAAAGAACACATACTGTCTATTTTAAGAGTCGTTACGAGGTACCTTTATAAGAGCACTGACACGTATACACTTACTTATACGAAGATGCAAATTTCAAGTACTAACGGCCACTGAGCTATGCTGTGGACAAACAGACATGGCGAAATTATAGGGACGTATTTTAATACGGACGGATAGATAGATATTCTAACTGGGTCAAAAATTGCTAAAATATGATAACATCATTTTTGTTCGTGCCCTGTGGTAGAACAACACGATGTGCATTAATCTAAAGAAGTTTCCTATAATGTAAGTTAGGGGCTTGCAAACTGGAGTATAAGTAGCGAAAACTGAAGTAACGTATGACGTCAGCGCTTGGTAAAGTCAAGTTTGAGTTTATTTCCTTGAACTTGTAGCTCTAGTCTTAAACGTTGTATTTTATTTCACCGGACCAGGAAGATATTTATAATAATCACGCTTTTTTCGATCAAAGCACTAATATTGAAATATAGGCAATGAATTAAAATTAAACTTTCTTATAAATACTGACGATTGTTTGAGGCCCGTGTTTTCATGCATATTGAAACTAAACCTTCGACATTGAAAGAATATTAAGCAGAAACAGTAAAACAAACTTCAAAGTATAAACATAGACTTACCTACCTTTAAAATCATATATTATGATATTACAATAAAGCATAAATCAGGCTAAAATAAAAGTTAGGATATATTATTAATTCAGCTTTAGGTACCTATAGGAATTACTCAACTGCCTGCCTACTTTCGTGATTATGTATTTTTTAGACTGACTGAAATCTTGCAATAGCAAGGACAATTTGTAATTTAAGCTTTGGGCCTGTTTCGCCATATCTGAATAAAATATATCTGTCAGATAAATGTCAGTTATGTTGATAAAAATGTTCCGTTTTATTTAACTTTGTTGTCAGTATATGTAGAAATAAATAAACTGAAAACAACCCCATTAGTATGGACTTTTAATACCTACATCGTGTAATAAACATATTACACGCCATATTATATAAAATCGGTACTTACTGAGTAATTAGAGCTATATATTATATTCGGTAGAAACCAGTCACCCTTAACTGTCTAGGAAGACTACTTCCCACATTTTTTTTATTGAAATAAAAAACGAATTTAAAAACAACAAATCGTCGGTGTGAAGGCAGAACCAACTATTACAGTAAAAATCTTTTAGCAAATAGTTTTCTATGCCATTGACATAAAATACTATTTGTAAAACTAGCTTCAAGGAAATAGTTGGTTCTGCCTCAAACCCGGCGAAATTGTGTTTTCATCTTGCATGAAAAAAAATTGTTTTCAAATACCAATTCCCACGCCACGCCCAATTAAAGGTTAACAGCAATAATGGCCATGTTATTATGATATTATATTGAGTAACTGTCGACTCTCACGCAGGCACTTCTGGGAAGAGTGCAGTCGCGTCTATAAATATGTATACGGTTCGAAATTTATTACTATGAGACGAAGGTTTAAATTTGAATATAGCTGTGAACATGTTTATGGAGGTGACCGTACCTACCGCTTTCTGAAGCCACGTTTCGCCACCCACTGCCAAGGAAGCGGGCAGCTTGGCACGTACATTTGACTACACGTTAGCCTATATCCTTGGGAACCAAGCGGTATTGAGTATGTCAGCGAATTGAATATCATAAAGTACCTATTTTCGGAAAGGCTTAGCTGCGTACTGTCAGCATCGAAAGTAAGTGTATACGTGAATACCTAGTCTTTCAGTCTGTATTGCAAGTATAAGCCACTTTGACGCGAGAAAGTATGAGTGACGTTACTATTGTCAGTTCAAAGTAAAAAAATGTAAACAAACTTGCATTACTTCATAATCACGCACTTTCAGAACACAATCTTTTTATCACCAACTTAAAACCTTAAATCTGAAGTTCGTATACATTTTTTGTTAAAATTATTGAATTTTATTGGTATTAACATGAAAATATATCTGAAAATGTGTTTTGAGATATGCCAAGACGTCAAATTCTGTGGAAAGTCAGCCATATTTGTTTACCTTTTTTTACTTTCATCTGAAGAATGGTATAGTAACTTGGTACATACGTATGTTTATATTTTAATTTGGCAAAGTGAACCAAAAAGGATCTTGACTCTCGAAACTTCAAGTTTGACTCTTTCCCGCTTCGTGAAACTTTAATCACTTTTAATGAAAAAAAAAACGTTCTGATACTCTGGTAGCTATGCCTCTTTCAACTAAGATATATGAATAAATATTTACATAATATTACCAAATCAATCAATCTTCAATCAAAAAGCTATGAGTCAGCAGTGAGTGAGTCACATCTCACAATCTAAAAAGATTAGGGACATGATAATAATAATTGAGATTAAAGACATTCGTTTACAAATTTTGTGATAACTTGTCCACATTTTGAAAAACCCAACAGCTTAGGTACCTAAAGATAGCATCCACCCGTAAATAGGCTTATTTACTATGGGGTCAACTAAAATAAAAATAACTGTTCCATGAATGGCTTAGGTTGACAAAGTAAGGAAAATTTGTATGTTTTTCTTGTGCATATGCAGTTGAACCTTGGTAAAAAAATAATATAAAAAATAATTACAAAATCATTAATAAATTGATATTTTACTATCTTGTATATCAGGTTTTCCACGTTCGCCCTCAGAAAAACAATATACCTGGTCTAATAATAAAAAAATACCAAACATCTGCTATTTCATAAGCCAAGCATCTCAAATACATGACATTATACTTACTTATTGAAGTCAGAAAAATGCCCCCAATTTTATTGCATGACTTTGACTAATAAACATTTTACATTGTACTTAAGGTGAGTTTCTTGCCATACAATAAATAATTGTGATATATTTAGTAATTTCACGCTATTACATCATAACAATGTATACCTACCTATACCAATATATTATAGTTGCATGTATCAAGTATGAGTAAATGTATGTATGTAACTTTTGAATGTACAGGACGTCTCAAAATTATGTCCCTAAACTATACAGGTTTTTTTTTATATTTCCGTTAAATTGGTTTGGTTACTTGGGAGATTAATATAAGTTGCCTGGTATATCAGATATCGGCTTTTGTTAATTTCGTATTTTTTTTTCTATTTCATACATAATAATTGAGATGGCAAGTGTGAGAACAAGATCTTAGGTGACTGACGGCACATGTCAAAATAAGTAACATTAGAATGTAATAAAGGTTGCAATATACTTGTTCAGTCATTAAATTTATTTGCTTGATAACTCAATAACAGTAAGAGTTAAGACACTACTTTCTTAGAGAAATTGATTATTTTTAACCTAAATAAGCTTCCCTTTAATTTAACGGAAATCAATTTAAAAAAACCGTCTATATCCTATCTACGATATTTAAGGTACTTTCCCTTCAAGTCCCGTAGTCTTGGGACACCTGGTATACTTATTATACAGGGTGTTCCACGAGCCACTAAAAACCTTGAACGGGGTGATTTGGTAGGTTAAACTGAATAACTTTTACTATGGAGCTAACCCAGGAATCTCAAAAAAAAGGTTTTTAGTGGCTCCTGGAACACCCTGTATACGAGTACTACCTACCCTATCTTTACACCTCCTAATGCTACTACTTCATGATATAATAGGAGTATATCTAATCCTCTATTTATTTCAATACTTTCAAGAAAACATCATTTTGAAATTAAAAAGCGATTCATGTTTTGATGTTTCATTGTTATGAATTTATATGGCATTATCACAATTTTTTTTTATTTTTTACCGCAAATGAGTAATAAACTGTGTATGGAGACTATAAAATCATGAAAGTATACATATGCGCAATTTTTAATGTAATTATCTACTTAACAATAATTCGTGATGACTAAACATCCCAGAATTAGTTCAACAATCTAATCGCCTTAAAAAGTTCATCACATTATCTCTATTAATAAGCTGAACTGCACTTTAGGTACTTTTAGTTATTTATTACTTCGTCGTCAAATGATTGTTAAACGTTTGTGCAAGAAATGCAACACCGGTCAAGTGTTATTTTGTGTAATATTCCCAGAAACAAAATGTGCTGTCTCCACCGTATCAGATTGGTTTAAAAGAAATTTGTGTTCATGCTAGTTGCAATTATTATGGAATGTTAAAATATAGGCTATTTAATTGCAATAACATTAGATGCTCGAATTCAGTCAATACTGATTAGTGGAAGCATACAAAATGAATACTCGTAGGTAATAAAATATACCAAGAATTATGTTAGTTATACTTGTATGCACTTTCATGACGGAATTTTATTTTAATGGCTCTGATATACCTTCGGACTTTTTTATATCATAGTTCATCATCATCATCAGCCTATGTTAGTCCACTGCAGGACGTAGGCCTCTTCTATTAACTATGCGTACGCATTAGGAGGTAAATGCCCATAATCGCCACGCTGGGCAAACGGGGTGGCGATCGCAGTAATGTGTTCACTATTATGACGTTGATGACGCTGCTGTCTATCATCAATCTTCTATTAAAGAATGGTCAGTGACACTTCCATCCCTTAGTCGACTCTTACGACACCCGCGGGAAGAGTTGGGGTGATGACAAAATTTTATTCTTACCGCCGACACCACACGGCCACAGTTAAGTTATAATATCATAGTTAAGTTTCTGTAACTATGTACTGGTAGGCTTGACTCGGTTATACGAATACAATGTTATTTTTTAGTACAGATGGTGCCTTTTTTATTTTGTACGATTGATTTTATTTGTTGAAATTAAATATTTACCTCCTAATGGTTTCGTACGTCTGTATTTAGAAACAAAATTAAATTATTTATTACTCATAGGGAACTCCTCTAGCTACCTAAAAATAGATACGAGTACTTATTGAAAACAAGCTGATAAAAGTAAATATGATTCATTATTGATAAACATCAGTAAAACACTAGCTTTTATTCCTATTGGCTTAATTAATTTCCAATAGAGTAATTGTTACCTTGTGACCGATATAAGAGTCTGTTTTTAGGGTTCCGTTAGGTGCGTTGGTGTAAGATGAAACTCTTTTCTGATTAGGGAAAGATAGAAAGTTGTCCTTCTGCTGGTAGAAGGAAAAGGTAACATTTTGTCTTACCCCATTCGATTAACTGTTTCATCTTACCTGAACGCAACTTAGTAATTAGGAAACCCTTATAGAATCGCCACATGACCGTCTGTTTTTCCTCAGCATAGTGGCCGTTAGTACCTACTAGAAATCTTCAATTTTGTTGCAGACGTCTATAGGCTACGGTGATCTCTTTCCATCAGGCGGGCTCTATGCTAGTTTGCCACCGACGCGGTATAAAAATAACGTAGGGCGAGTAGAAGAGTGTTCCACTCTTGTCGTTCTTGCGTAGTTTTCTCCAGCTCTGTCTAGACGAAACCAACCGAACGTTTTCATGTAGTCCTGGACAATTTTGAAAACATTTTAACCCATTCACTGCCACCCCCCTTTCGTGGACATTCGCCAGGTGCCACACTTTGCTGTGGACCTCAAACGCACATATGTCATGAGTCAATCAACGTTACTGTTTCCCAGTACCGCCGACACACATGTTAGTCCATACTAATTTGATCTGAACTCACATGTGCGTTGAAGGCACTAGGCGAACGTCACTCTTAACTATGGATGCGTCTGTGCTTCGCGGGCACTTAGTGAAAGTAAAGCAGACGCATATATGCGGCGGTGGCAATGATAGCGTTAACTTTTGAACCCAAAATTTCGTGATTTCGGTATTGCTAACATAGTAAAAGTTACTCAGTAGGACTTATACATATAGATGGAGCATTTGAAGTTTTTAATTGCTGGCGAAACAACCTGTAAAAACGACAGATGCCAATATTACCCTCTTAACCCTTAAATTGGTTATGTACCAATGTGTATGTGGTAATTTTATTTATAACGAACATATTTTTCGGCCCCCTTTTTGTATTTTTAAGACAGAATTTTCTGCTCTACATAATGGCGAGGAACGCATGAAGTATTTTTTAATTTGCCAATTTAGCCCTTAACTTGGCAGTGTATCTTAAAAGATACATACTTTTTGACCCACTTTTTGTATTTTTTTTAAAGACATAATGTCAAAACCAACATTGATATTACACTAGTAAACTACAATTAAAACTTTACCTATTACTAAATATATACAAGTCTAAATACACGGTGTTTATATTGATTTCCGCTAAATTAAAGGGAATCTTATTTAGGTCATAAATTTCTCTGAGAAACTAGTTTGAGAAACTAGTGTTTGTAAAAAAATAAGTTTAATGATTGAACAAGTGTATTGCAACCTTTATTACATCCTAATGTTACTTATTTTGGCATGTGCCGTCAGTCACCAGAGATCTTATACTTAAAGTTCTCTCACACTTGCCATTTCAATTATTATGCCTGAAACAGAATTTAATTTTTTTTACGATATTAACAAATGCGTTGTACTAGGCAACTTCTATTAATGTCCCAAGTAACCTGTCCAATTTAACAGAAATGTAAAAAACACCCTGTATATAGTAATATATATCATAAGATTCCACGATGATTAGTAATTAATTGAAGTGAATTATGGCAACGTGTTCAGAATGAATAACAAGCCAGGAATATCGTATAAGAGTAGATTCTTAAAATAAATAACTAGAGAAATATTGAAACTATGGCAGCATGGCTACTTCGAAATGCCACGTAGATTCTGATGTGTAGTTAGAATTGTGGATACTTATATATAAAAATCCCCAATCCGCTTGCCCAGCGTGGCGATTATGGGCATTTACCTCCTAATGCGTTTATACGCATAGTTAATAGGAGAGGCCTACATCCAGCAGTGGACTATCATAGGCTGATGATGACGATGATGATATATAAAAATAATGCAAATAAATATGCATGTTCATATTTACTGTGTAATATTTATGTATTTGCATGTAAATAAATAGTTGTTTTTAACACGACTCCTACTGGTCGTGATCCATATAAAATGTTTAATTGTCAGGGTTAACCCTGGCAGACAACATAAAATAGCCTACATATTGGAAGACATTTCATGAAACATTGCTAATAAAAAAACCATTATAAAATGTGTTTACTTTTGAACTTAGGTTACCTTAATTATAAAATCAACTTAAAATATCACAGGAGGTATTTTTTTTGTTTGTTGCGTTAAGATTTATATTAGGTTATTTGTTTGTATTTTAATATGTTTCTTTGTATTACCTATGTATTTTTAACATTGTTTAGATTTTTAACTGTAAGTTTAGATTTAAGGGTTTTGTTTTTTGCAATTTATAAAAATTTATAATTAACATTTATATTCGAATTAAAGTATTAGGTATTTTATTCGAATTAAATATCACATTGTCTATAATTTTAAATTTTTATTTGAAGTATCACCTGCCGTACAAACGACCACCAACCACCAGTAAAAATATTACATAGATTTATTATGTATTCAATAAACAAATCAAGACTAAGTGACACTGACGGATAATCTACAGTTTTATCTTCTCTAACCACGCTTTTTAATTTAATTTCCATTTTTTTAAGACCCTGAGATTTTTTTCTGTTTAGGCTTTTGATTAACCGGCAAAAAAAGTTTTCTTGCTTAAAGTCGCCGATTGTATCTATTTGAGCCATGCAATAAGGTTGAAATAAAAAAAAAAATCTTCAATGAAATTGATTAAAAGCACAACAATTACTTTGTTTCTGTAATCAATTTTAATTAAAGTTTACATTGTAAACAACAATCTAAACTTCTCAGTTCTCACTGCATTATTCAGTGGTCGGTCATTTTTCAATTACCACCTGATTATCCGGGGCACTTTCACTTATTGAGCTAGACTAGGAGCGCGTAGGGCTGCATTCTATGAAATCAATTAAATATGTTATTTAATTCTTTTTTTTTATTTTACCATGCAGGAAGGTTGGGCAAAAAGTAATCTGATTACTTCTAAAACTTACTTTGTAATCTAGATAACGAAGTAAACGGATTACTTTAAAAAATTACTTTGTAATCTAGATAACGAAGTAAACGGATTACTTTTATAAATTACTTTGTAATCTAGATAACGAAGTAAACGAATTACTTTTAAAAATTACTTTGTGATCTAGATAACGAAGTTATCGGATTACTTTTTAAAATTACTTTGTAGTCTAGATAACGAAGTAAACGGATTACTTTTTGCCAACTCTGCATGTAGGCTGTCAGTAAGTAATAAAATTCATCAAAGCTTCCGAGTTTTGATCTGAACCTTTTGTCGATTTAATTTATACTACTATTTGTAGGTTAAATAATAAATGTATAGAAAAAAAATAAAAAAAACTACATTTCACGAGAAAAAATGCACACAAGTACAGTAAACAAATAAATTACATATTTAATATACAACTATATTAAGGCACATCACATTTGCATCCAGCGATAAATCGACCTGGAGATCTATATGTAAATATGTATAATATATACTAACAGGTGTTTTGGATCGAAAAAAAAAAACTATTGTGACAGCCATAAAAATATCTTATAATGTTGATACAGATCTGTGTGGCATAAGGGCGTTTTGACTTTTAGGGATCCCTAATTAGCGTGACATTAAAAAAAACCTTAAATGCAGTCAGTCAGTATTCACTTTTAGGGAGGGAGAGGTAATCTCACGCTAATCACCCAATCAGCGTGAAATAAAAAAACTTAATATTAGTCAGGTTAGTAACGAAAATTAAGTACGATAATTATAGAAATTTAAGCTTGATCGGCGTTTTAATATTAAGGTGCATTCAGACCAAACGAGCATTCGCTATTCTATCGCGATTCTATCCCCCACTCTACGAAATTCCATCGGTACACAAAACGTGATTTGTTGATTTCGTAGAGTGGGGGATAGAATAGCGAATGCTTGTTTGGTCTGAATGCACCTTTATGATATCGCTTAGGTTATAAAACTAACTCCTAATCCGAGTTTTTATTGAAATTTAGTGCTTAATCGTCATTACAAACCTGACTAATATGAAGTTTTTTTTTCACGCTAATTTGGCGATTAGCGTGAAAAGCGTATTACCTCTCCCTCCCTAAAAGTGAATACCTAAGCTCATATTATGAAGTTTATGAATTTATAAACCTGTCAAACTAAATTATGTTTTAAACGGTGATTTTTGTTCGAGTTTTAAATGTAATGCAACACTGTCTTATTATTATTTATAGTATATATAACTATATATATATTGTCATCAATATAACTAATGTACGTGTGTATTGAATGCGTGCACAATAATACTATTTCAAAATAAAACAAAATAAATCGTAAATTGTCTTATGCCGTTATTTTGGAAAACGAACGGGGTTAAATTATGATTGATTGAAATACAATATTGAATTGAGATGCATTTCAGAATATTTATAAAATATACATGTATTTAACATAATACTTAAATTAACCCGTCACAATCCTTTATACTTTCACTTCGCGTAATTAGACAAAGCGGGTCCTAGTCTGCAACAACTCTGCTTGCAGTTTCAGTGCATCCAGCCAACAAAGACCTCTCACTTACATGAGTTTGTTATATTTATTTTCTATGTAAGTACAAGTAACTATGACAAATGAGAGACATGTTTAATTTTCTGTTAGAATAATTACGTAATGAAAAATTTTTAATGTACAAATTATCTTTAAAAAACTAGTAGAAAAATACAGTTTAACACAAATAATAATGTAACAAATTATTATTAAAAAGAAAAAAAAACTTTTTTGGAGTATGTAAAATATTTACAGTTTCGGCGTAAGACAATGCAAGTATTTAGCAACGTCAATGCTATTTCTGTTCATGCAACAATGGTGCTACGAGTTTTCAATAAGCGGGCGAGTGAAAGGCGGCGTCAGTGCGCTTGACCGTCTCGGCGCGAGGACGCAAGGGCGCCGTGCGTCTTGCCGAAATTATTCGGGGCTCGCTGCACAATCGATTTTTCCCGTCCGATGCGGAAAATTCTTCGGGGCGGGGCGGGTGTAGCGCGGCGCTCGGAGAGGGGGCAGGGGGGCAGGCGGAGTGCAGCGGGGCGGTGCAACGCGCGCCGGCCCGGCCGTCGGGCAGACAGTAGGACGGCAACGCCACTGCGAGTCGGTGACCAAGGCGCGAACAGCGCGCTCGCACCGTGACATGTAGCGCGGCCGCCGCGCTCAGCCTCGCGACTCCTCCGTCGGTGGCGGCGCGCCGCTGCGCCTGCCGTCCCGCGCCGACGACGCCCGCGCCGCGACCGTAACGCGAGTACCGAGTGAATCCCTCTCTTGGACCTGAAGCGAGCCCTTCAGCCCGACGACCGTCGGATGGAACCCCGAGTGCGCCGATTCGCATCAAGGTTAGCTGAATATTTGAATGTGAGTGTTGTGCACCGGCCGGCACCCCTTTAACCCCCTGATCGCGCCGCTGTAATTGCCTGTAGGTGGGCTCGGAACACGTGAAAGGGTGACCGCGAGTGACTCATATAAATTTCCACAGCCAGATTGCGACTTATCTGTTTTTACGGCGAAGGTAAAAAGAGGGTTACGATTGTTATCAGAGTATGTATAAAATTATGTTCCGCAATTTATCTGTCATGGTGTCTAGACTACGTAGACCTGTATATCTGTGTCAGACTAGTTAGCACTTAGTGCCTATTTTTTTCTAGACCGTAACGGCGCAATGTTTAAATTTTGTGTAATTTCCGCGTTTTTGTCATTGGCGGTTTTGTAAATGGTAATAGGCTGTCTGTCTGTCGCGTATTGGCATTGGCGCGGACCGGCGTCGGCCCCTGAAACGTCCGTAAGGCGACGGCGGATTGCATCGTGCATGTGAGTTACTTGGTCGTTTCTCAAGAAGCTGTTATACATAGGTTTGTAGGTATAGATCTATGAAGCGTTGTTTATTAGCTGTAGTATCCTTCAATGTTATGTTTACTTGCTAGACGTGATGTAAAGAAGAAAGGTATTTTATTGCTTTTCATAATACGGTACAGTTATTATTTTTGTTTCTCAGGCAATTGTGTTCGTTTTTACATAAGCATTTTTGCTTAATAGAGATGCATATCGATATACATAATGTTAAGAATGGGAGGTAATTTTATTTCTTTGTGTGAGTGCACAATTTTATGTTCCTGTTTATATTCAAAACGGGTTGCATTTAGCTGCAGTGTTTTGCAATAGAGTTATGCTACATAAGTATTTAAGAGATTCTTATAGAATTATGATGTAGAAGAAAACACTTTAGTAATCATTTCGAAGGTTTTAGATTTGTTATTTGGAGTACCAAAAAATAACCTTTTATTTTACTTTTAAAATATAAATGTGTGATCCTAACGTCCTAACATTATCATTATGAATACAGAATATTTTAATAAATCATGTTTAATGAGGGGTAAACAAAATGAAATAAGTATTTAATGAGCTGGATGTGTACCATTTGCATAATTCCATAACATATTTATGTTTTGCATCATAAGTACAGTTATAAATCATATGCAACTAGATCATTAGTTTATTAATCAAATAAATAAAAAAGTTCCATGTAATAAATACACACAACGATTTATTGATTAATTGTTGAAAAACTGTACTGAATTCCATTTGATGTGAATTCTGTTAATAATAACATTGAAAGCAACCAGAGAATGCGATAGTTGAAAATAATACTAATCTTAGAGATTTTGGAAACAATCATTACTATTAACCTTTGAAATCTATGTATCTTCACTCTCATAAAACAATTAAAATTAATTTATAAACGTTATATATTTATTTATCAAAAATATATGTTCCTTGGTCATGGCTGTCTATGTATACAGTGTGTTAACATGATGCAGGTTTTTATTTGAACCGAGGATTGACAAGCAGATTCTTAGCCAAACCATGTGCATTATTTGTTTAAGAATCCTAATTTTAAAAGTAATTATCTTTCTAAGAAAACTTAATTGAGAAGCAATGTACTTCAAAATAAATCGGTAATTGGCACTCACAGATCGCAGCTACTCGCAACGTTTGACAACTAAGCAGTACACGCGTTACATTGATCGTTCGAACGAAATAAAAATAATTGTACAGTTAATTTAAATATTTGTCAACTCTTGATACTTGAAAACGATTGCCAGTAATGCGTATTATTACCCATTTTCGTAAAAGCCTGGGTCATGGTAACAGACTGTATAAGTATATATATCTATTATATATACCTATCGTCGCTTGGTACCTGCATCACAAGCCTTAATTGAGTTTCCCGTTTATGCCGATCTGTATAAGATGTCCCAGAATATAATATATTTATTATTTATTTATTTATATAGGTACTAAAACAAGAGAACTGGTTTCACCAGACTTTTCAGATCAATTTCCGAGGTGGAGTTCAAACCTACGTATACTTGTGCCATAAAACTTTTGTAAATTACTTTACAAGGACATCTCAACCGCATCTAAACAAACATTTTATTTGTACAATTTAAAAGATGCTTTAACATGAGTAATTTCACAACATTTTCAAATAACTTAGTTCTGATTTTTATAATTAAATTATCAGAGAGATATGAACAGCAGCTTTAATGACACGTTTCGGATCATTATTGAGATAATTCGGTATTAGAGTCCCATATGAATTGAACAAATAAAACACTACCACTAATTTAGACGAAAACGACCCAATGACCAAATAGTCGTTACTTTTCAATGGAAGAAACATTTGAGATAAACACACAAATAAATGCCAGCGTCGTAGGCAGGGTCACTACCAACTAAAATGATAAAATTACCTATTAATATTTTCTGTATTAAAAATAGATGCCATATTATACAACGTACCTAGCCAAAAAGTATGTGTTTTCTCGTTGCTTAGAATAGGTCTGCTTTGAATAGGGTTTTGGAAGTTTCAGAAAAATTGTTTTTTTTTTTAAAACATACTCGAGTACTAGGCGCTACTGTAACTACTTAGAATTAGTAGTTCAGATACTTGAACACATTTCTAAAATAAACCCCTAAGTGGATTATTCTTACGCATACACTTCGACCCATTGGGATCTTTTGTGTAAAAGTTGTTAAGCCTATTGCGAATACTGAAATCCGTAAACGATGTGTTTCTGTCATTCCAAAAGAGGTTTCATTAGTGTGACAGAAACGAATGCTCGAAATTAGCGATTTTCGAAGTTTACGGTAAACCGCGGCCCTACCGCTAAAAACGAAATTCGTAAATTTCGAGGATTTGTCTCTCTCACTCTAATGACGCCTTCATTTGAGTGACAGAGAAAAATCCTCGATATTTACGAATTTCGATTTTCGCGGTAGTAGGCCTTCTCTACACGACGCCAACGTTGCGACTGCTACGTTTTCGTAGCGCTTAACTCTTACGCATATAAAAAAGCTTTCCGTTACGTACAGTCGCTGTCAATAGTATCTTAAATCATGAAAGTTGCAAATAAATGTGGCACGCTTTTATTTCTACCCCAATAGTAACCGGTTCTATGTAACTTTTTAGGGGTAATTAGATCTAGACTAAGTGTCAATGTGACAATGATCAAATTTTAAGTTGATAAATGTGCAATATTGCTTGTAATATTGGGACAGCGTTATGTCCAGTGAACGGCACCGCTCTTGCTTCACTATATTTATTTATTTAACACTGTTGCACCTTTTACACACACTTGAACATATTTTTTGAAACAAAAACATTATATAATAAATAAACTTTATTTTAAAGTTGCCATAGGAACCACACATTGTAGCACAAGTGGTGCCGGTCACGGGTTATTTTACTGTAACTAAAGTTGTGTCAGATATTTTTGCAGCCTTCGTGGCATGAGAAATTCTTGACCATGACTGTACAAGTACACAAAAAATCGATCCAACGATCGGTCTCCAATTTTTGAGAATTTTGGATTTTTGAATGTTTTATAGACATATACGAGTCGAGTATAAACTTGTTCGGTATAGCTATTTAATTTCATACAAGTAAACAGGTGTATGCAAAAAATTAAGTAAATTTATGAGCATTAAGTTGCTTCGACGATTTTAATTACTTTAATTTGTGTAATTTAGAAATTCCTATGCGTATCGGGATCCTAAGTGCATTCTAGCTTTTTAAAAATATTTATTTAGACGATTATTATTGTGGCGCATATAGATGTTGTGGAAATCTTTCAGATTATAGTGTCCCGTTAGAATTTTAAATGTCTCAATTAGGTCACCACGTTCCTCTCTTCGTTGCTTCAAAGTTGTAAGCTTCAGTTTCTGTGATCTCTCGTCATACGGCTTGTTCTTTAGTTTTTTTGGCAGTTTGGTGAAACTTCTCTGTACCTTTTCGAGCATCTCAATATATTTTACAAAGTAGGGATTCCATGTTTGAAAACCATACTCCAATAGAGACCTAATGTATGTCTTATAAATCTTCATCACCATCTTCGGCGTCAAACATCGAAAAGCCTTCCTCGTAAGGTAAATTAAGCTTCTCGCTTTCTTTACTATTGCTGTGATGTGTTCCTACCACTTCAGGTCTTCAGATATCTTGACGTCCAGATCCATTTGTACTTTGACAGTGTGTAGTGTAGTTCCTTCTAGGTTGTAGGTTAAGCGAGGATTTTAAAAATAAAATATTATATTGCATATTAATTAGCAACAAATGCAACGTAGACGTTGTGTTTATTTTTAATTATTCCAATTTAAAGAACTTGAAGTGATTCATAGATACGATAACCTTTGGTTTTTCGTAAGCCACGCTCAGATATTTATATGAACATTGATCACATCCTTTTTATCAATGTCATCTGCATTAACTAATAACCCATTATTTTAATTATCATAACCCTCATGAAGAATTGAACTCCAATAGATTTTTGAACCATTGTGGAAACCTTAAGTCTATTTACTGGACATTGATCAATATACCCATATTTTCATCTCTATCGATCTGGTCTACGAGGAAAAAACACTTTTTAGCATATGTGAAGCCCGAATAAATAGTGGATAATAATAATAATAATAGGCATTGCATTTTTTTAATAAGATTAAAAGCACACAATATTTTTTCATATCAAAGACTAGTTCCTGTTATAAAATAATAAAGAATAAGAATAAAGAATAAAAAAGTTTTATTGCCCAAATTACATACATACCTAATACAAAACAAATTACAAAACAGGAAAAAAAAAACAAAAATTATGAACAAGGAATGTAGCAAAAAGCAAGAATTCTTATCTTATACCCAATAGAACACGAAATAAAAATAAAAACTAAAGAAGTAAAAAAAAAATTTTTTTTAATTAGTATTTTATTATTCTGTAAATCAATAGGTACCCTTAAACACTAACGGCCTTATTCATAAAAATTCCTTGTTGAAGGTTTGAGGGGCCCAATAGTTATCGAGCCGATAAGTCTTGTTGAACGGTTTATAAGAAGTGTTATTCATAAACGCTCAATATCTCTCCGATAACTGTTGAGCCGCTGTTGAACGGATTAGACGCGTTATGTTGGCGCCTTGACAAAATCATAGACAAAAATGTGGTCTCACCGCAAATTAAAAAAAAGTTTGACAGCTGTCTGGCGGGAATTCGCAAATATTTCCTAATTCCTTGTTACTTACTTTTGTCTCAAATAATTATATTATTTGTCGTATTTTTAGATTTTTTAAATAAATACAGACAATTTAAATAAACTTAATACAGAAATGTGTTATTGAATTCGGATTTAAGCATATTGAATATATGTATGAATAGTATGAATGCTTGATGTGTATGAAAAGCGGCATGTTCAAAACAGTTAGCTTTATGATTAGGTACTTGCGATGACGGTCAGATAACGAAACATAATTGTATGGCTAGTTAGTACCTAGGTATGGGCAGTTAGTAGTACGGGTAAGTAATAAATAAATATTTACTTCCTTGCGACCCCAACACCTAATTGCAGTTAGAACCTGAAGTTCTGGTGTGAGGCCAGCTCCTCTGTGATCTTTCTTCAGGTCTTCTTTCACTAACTCTAGGTACTATATACAAAACAGTCGCCTTATTAAAGCGGTATCGCCGCCTAAATTCAACATCGGGCAGATGCTCAATGGGATCTGCCCTTATGATATATATTTTTGGACGCCGCGGCGGATTACACAAATTATTTATGGCATCAATAGCGTTTAAGGCCTGCATGATGGAGTCTCACTGCGTATTGACGTTGAAGTTGAAATGGTTGAAAAACTATCAACAAAATTTTAAATTAAAAAAGTTGGAGATTAGTTTTCCCACCATTACTGATTCGTGTAATGTTGCATGTAGAGAAAATCGAAACTGCGTAACCACTTACAATAAATCATCGGATATTTATTTTAAATACCTATCTAAATATAATTAAGTATCTCTGGATACATATTTAATAATAATCAGATGAATAGACGATATAAAAAACTATACACCAAATCAGACTTCCATACCTTTATCTTTTCTCTTCTGCCTACTTTAAACGCATGGTTATGCACCTGTCAAAAATCAGCTGATCAAAATTTTGGCAGCCATCTTGTTAAATAAGAAGTTATAAGACCGTTATAGAAGGGTCCTCGGCTCTATAACTCTCGGGGGATTTATAGTAGGTTTGAGCGGCTGAATAGCGCTATTGAACGTTTATGAATAACGTTTTTAGCCATCCGGTCAACAACGACCCATCAGCGGGCGCGTAACTTTTTATGAATAAGGCCGTAAAGAAATAAAATAATCAAAATTACATTCTGTAAATTGTTAACTATTTCGTGTAAGGACATACGAGTAAACCACCCTATACTCTGTTTGGTTAGTTATTTAAAAAAAGGCAAACAATCTTGCAGTATCTTTTTATTGAAAACTTCGAGTAGAAAATAAGTTTTAGCAAATATACATAATATAACAAGGAAATACAGTTGTTTACATTATTTTGATTCATTGAGTACTTAGTTTGGATTTTTAAATGCATTTTTCAATAAAAAGATACTCCAAGATTGTTTACCTTTTTTTAATACCTAACCAAACAGAGTATAGATGATTGCCCTAGTGCATATCTTGGCCTTATTAAACAATTTTCTACAGTCGCCACCAGGTCAACCATCCGGCATATATCGCCATATCAAACCTGAACTGATTTTTACTTACATATTTTATATCGTATCATCACAAAAAACCGGCCAAGGGTTCCTATCCTTTCCGTAGTTATTCAAAAACGTCGGGTACGATTATTTTCAAAATAATTTAATTTTCAAGTACTTTATAAGAGTACTTATTATATATCCAGCCACTGATCAAAAGATAGAGGAGGGACACACATTTCGTTTTATTCTGTAGTGTCTATCTCCGAAAATATTGACTGAAAAAACTTTCCTTTGGGAACCTCATTCTTTTTAAAAGACTGATTTAATGATATCTCATAGGTACTGTAGGATTTCAGGCAAAATATAAAAACAACCCCACTTTACGCGTACCCTACCCTACACACTAGCTATTTCATTTTTTCGTTTTTTCAAAAAAGGTTTTTTAGGTTTAGTTGTTCAATATTTTATTCTACCATTTTATTGGCTTAACTAAATTATGTAAACCTATTAAAGTACTATGGTCACTGAGTTAAGCTGCGGAAAGACAGGCAGATGGACAATGGACATATCGAAAGTATACAAAAATCCTAGTTTACTACGGAACTCTAAAAACATCCCTTCCTAGACTTGACCCAAGCAGGGGACTAGTATGGCTTTCCAAAGTTTCTGTACAGAACGCGGACAATAGTCTGCTTTGTTGTTTTCATCCATCGGGTTCCCGCTATTTTTACCAGATCGTCAGTCTAGATGGAAGGTCTGTTAGACCCTCGATTAGAAAGTATTCGTGACAGTTAGTTACTGATTGACAGTCCAAACGCAAACCTCTTTTGAACCAAATTAGATCTTTTTACTTATTTTAGGTGCCGTGTAGCAGTAAGAATACATTTGTCACCACCTTTTACTCCTCCTGCGGGTGTCGTAAGAGTCGACTAAGGGATTGAAGCGTGACTGACCATTCTACAAGATTGATGATGGGCAGCAGCATCATCATAGTGGACACATTACTGCGATCGCCAATCCGCTTGCCCAGCGTGGCATTTACGTCCTAATTCGTCTATACGCATAGTTAATAGGAGAGGCCTACGTCCAGCAGTGGACTAACATATGCTGATGATGATTAATGACTTATTTTAGCGCTAGTTAATTGCCCTACAAGTCCAACACAATAATGCCTTCAGGCCCCTACTTCACCATAATGCAGGTGCGACTATTGTAAAATATCACTGTTACTGACGTCACAGGTCACATGCCTGCGTAGGCTACGGCCGTATCCGGTTTACTATTGGACGGTCCACGTGCTTGTTTACCACCAACACAAAATTATTGTCAATAAAGTAACTTCAATACTTCTTTTAACTTCCCGAAACTCGTGACAATGGTCACAAGTCCTAGAAAATTTTTGACTAATTCTTGATTTTCTCTACAATTGTGACAATTGTAATTTTGCTTCGCTAAAAAGTCGGTACCTATTTATTGTTGATTTCTAAAAGTTCTTACAATATTATTTGATATTGGTGTCAACACAACCCGTCCAATGGTAAGCAACCATAGCCTATGGACGCCTGCAATGGGAGAAACGGTAATTTTTACAATAGGCATGATAGGCAAGTCAAATCAGCATCTTTTTTCGAACTGTCAAAACGATCACAACTATGGAATTTTTTATGAAATACTCGTACTCAAAAGTGACGTTACGTTTGAGTAATGGCCTACTCTTTTAAGTTCTTTTCAATTTATGAAATAGAATTTCTGTACAAAAATAACTGCAATCTACATCTTAGTAATAATTTCTTCGTGTATTATGTCGTCCATAATGTTAAATAATTTATTTTAACTACAGTCATCATCCCTATTGTAGCACCCTGTTATCGTGGTGAAATAGGGGCCTGGGGGCTGCTGCGGCTGCCGCGGCACTGGCTTACTACCGCGAAAATCCAAATTCGTAAATGTCGAGGATTTTTCTGTCACTCCAACCAAGGCGTCATTACAGTGAAAGAGACAAATTCTCGAAATTTACAAATTTCGAAGTTCGTGTGGAGATATGGACGTCTTCCACGCGACGCTGCGCAAGCGCTGCGCCGCGACTAGGGCATGCGATCCCAGGATGCAATGTATGCAATCACTGCGATTGCATGCCCTACACAGTCCGTTGTCACGTCGGTCGAAGCTGACAGGAGGAAGAGCAGTCTGATACAGGGATCAAAGTTTTTTTCTCTGTACAAAAGAACGGTTCTAATTTATTCTTCGGTAAATAAATTCTAATTTAATGGAGTAATTTAAAAATACGATGTTGTAAATAACATAAAATATCAAGTTCTATATAAAGATTAAAGAGTATAAAACATTTTACAATACCTACTGGGTTATTTTTAAGGTTTTTTTTAAATACCGGTTCTGGTCCCTGGAAAAACGACAGAAAATGTACGTCCTAATTAACAAGCCCTCTTAATTGCCTACATGATGTAACAACTTATTGTTTATAAAGAAAATGTACTTATACTGTACATATACGAAGGTGCTATGAAGGTGCCTGGCTCGTGAGAAGAAAAATAATTTATATTACAGAAAGTGCTATTAATGTTTTAGTGGTGTTATATTATCTCTTTTTTTTTGTTGAACACAAACAGTGTATCTACTCGTAGATAATAGTATGAGATAATATCACTTTCACAATATATTATAATACTACTTTCACAAAAGAAGGAAAGAAGCGTATAGTTACGTGATTGTATTGTTTATTATTGTAATTAACAAGACAATTCTGTATCAGTCAATGTTTTTTTATTTAAGTTACTAAGGAAACTATTGCCAGTTCTACATATTTTTTCATCAACATGCATGTGTCGCGAGCGAAGTAAACAAAAAGTAATAAGATTACCTACTCCTTCTCATTACACTTACAAATGTAATTGACAGAATCAGATTACTTTTTGCCTATTTTTGGTCGCGGCAGATATAAAAGAGTGAAATTCCTTAAGAAGTCATAGAAATGCTAGTACGTTATTAAATATTATTTTGTTCAAAAATATCGTTTGCTCGCAAGCCTGATAAAAACAATCCTCTGCCCTAGATACACTAGTACAGTTAAGGGTATAAATATGTACACACTTTTATACTTACACCTGCAACATAAGATTTAAAATTGTATATATATTTATGCCCTTGGCTGTACTGCTGAATATTTACACTCAACTCAGTGTCAATGAAAAATTGCATTATTAATAAAACTGTCTCTTATCTAGCTCTTATCTCACAGGGTTAGGTGATTGCGTGACAGCAGAAATTAAAGTAGTTGTGCTAACATGAGTCATGCACATCACATTTTTATTCATCTCAACCTATTAATAGGGTATAGTGCATTTAAAACATCGGAAAACATTATATTTAGTACCCTAAGCGTCTTATTGTGATAAATAGAACGTACCTGATTGGCTAATACAGTGGGTTATAATCATGTATTAGTACATTACCACACAAGTGCGAAAAACATGAAATTCGAAACGAGTGGCGATGTTTTAATACACGATCGATGGGGAGAGTTTTAAATCGACACGAGTCACGAATTTCGTTCTTATACGTGTCTCGTACGACGACGGTTTTTAGTACAGATGGCCCTCCGAAGTTTTGGACCTGACGTAAAATGACACACTTCTTGCACTAAAGCCTAAAAAAGGCACCATCTGAACTTAAAAATATTTTCCTAACTAGTGCGGAAAAGTAAACTTTGCGTGCGTAAATTTCTATTTTTAAGGCACTTGTTATGAAAAAAGTCGTTCGATAGACGTGTAAATACTTCTTTTTAACTCGGGTGATTGTCGCCCTCGTTTCACACGGGCTCCAACTTTCATCCTCATCGAAAAAAAAATTTTTTGCACTTGTATCGAAATGTACTATTTGGGTCATTGTCAGATTTAGGTTATCGTCTTTTTGGTGGATATACATAAAGTTAAGGAATTCCTGTACTAATTTTGGAATAAAATAATTGACGGTACAATTAGGTTCCCCGGAATCCCCGGTCTAAAGCCCTATGCAATCAAA
This sequence comes from Thaumatotibia leucotreta, assembly GCA_025490895.1. NCBI lineage: Eukaryota > Metazoa > Arthropoda > Insecta > Lepidoptera > Tortricidae > Thaumatotibia > Thaumatotibia leucotreta. The sequence continues at coordinate 23,353 of JALPQI010007752.1, read as the reverse complement.
TCGTAACATAGATTTATAAAAACTGCTAACTTTTGATTACCGAGTGGACAACTTTTGTTTTTCGGACTGACAGTGACCCATTTCATACGTTTTTTTTAAGTTTTTACCATCGTCGATAAATAGATTTTTGTGTAGCGAGCGAGAGCGGAGCGTGCGTCGAGCGTCCATGGGATTTGAACTAGGGGATGAAAACCGTTTTTGGCAAGTATGGAAAACCGGTTAATAACCGGCTATTCGCCGTTATCTCATACAAATAAAAACCGCTTTGCACGCTCTTATTTGGACAACGGGCGCTCAGGCCACTCGCATACGTTTACATTTGCTTAACTTGAACTGGAGTGGCAGTAGGCGGGTACATTGCACAGACAGCCGATGGCCGTTAGGGCGGAAAGGTTCTCGAGTGGCGGCCACGTACGAGAAGGCGCAGCGTGGGTAGGCTGGGCTGATGACCTGGTGAAGGTCGCAAGAGTCCGCTGGATACGGTGGCGCAGGACCGGTCATTGTGGCAATTTTTGGGACACGCCTTTGTTCAGCAGTGGACGTCTTTCGGCTGATATGTTGATGACATGATGAATAGTCAATGACCATTGGTCATGGTCAATGACACTTCAATCCCTTAGTCGACAAAGACGGGAAGATTTGGCGACAAATGTGTTACTTACTGCTTTCACCACCCAACCGTATTTTCATAATATTACTTTCATACTCGTATTTGGATAATCGTTGCAACGTTTGGGTTGTATTTACCTTGAAACAATTAGTTTATGTGTTAGACCATTGATTAACACTTTGCAGTTATTTCTTACGTCCATAAAACTTGTCTTGAAATCTGTTTTAAAAACGCTCTTTTAAGTGATAATTAGTTTTTTGTTTCTGTAACTTCAAGTTCTAAAAGCACACGTGTAACACACACATGTCATGTAGATACAGCATATAAATAAATTTAATTCATTACTTTTGTTATTTAGTTTAGCAATTTATTGTACATATTAACTTTTTTTTCATTGAATATAAATTGCTAAAATCTGTTGTTTATAAATTAAAAGCCTTGGTTTGGGCTTGGCGTTTTCCAGCAAGCAGAGAATAAATACTGAAAAACTAGCAATGATGAGATAATGATTATGATGATAAACTTGGATGCCTCTGACGTTTGTCGCTGCAACCTGACGGCTACAGCGACAAACGATTAAACAATTAAACATGGTACCATCATAAGCCTACTGTTCGAGCGTTTGCTCAATTCCCCCTAATCCGATTTTCGGTCCAGAGAGTTTCTCATGCATTTGTCTCTGCCAATCTAATGAAGGTCTGCAAATTCTTGTTCAGTCTTAGAATCTTACCCCCTTATTCATAAACGTTTGCTAACTTAACAAGCCGCTAATAATTGTATATCCCTTTCGGTCTTAACAATGTGTCCATCTGAACAAAAGAGACAAACAATTATTAGCGGCTTGTTAAGTTAACAAACGTTTATGGATAAGGGGGTAAGATTCTAAGACTGAACTAGAATTCGCAGACCTTCATTAGATTGGCAGAGACAAATGCATGAGAAACTCTCTGCACCGAAAATCTAGCCTTGTGTGTCCCGAGCGTTACTACGTAATCTACTCAATACATTCGGCATTAGATAATAAATATGTAATGTAAAAAAAAAGTTACGGTGCCTACGAATTATTTTTAAAGTGTTCAGGTTCCATTCGACGTTTCCCAAATTGGAGCAGATTTGTTATGATTTTTAAAAAGGCCAAGTGCGAATCGGGCTCGCGCACGTAGGGTTCCGTAGCAACAAATATTTCAGCCAGCGTCTCCATTGTAAGCACATAATAACTCAAAATTACAGTTAAATCAACCTACATCAAAAACTATAAAAGATAATTTAATCAAACCAAAAATCATTGAAATAGTTAATTAATAAGCGTGTGGGGCAAAAATAATGTTATAAACACGCTTATATACATCGAAAAAAAAATCTACCCCTCAGTTACTTACATGTAGGGATGGCCCCAACCCCAATTTTTTTTACAATACTTACCTAATTTAATTACTGTAGCATTTATAGTTTCCGAGTAAATCGGCCGTAACAGACGGACAGACGGACATGATGAATCTGTAAAAGTTCCATTTTTGCCATTTTGGCTACGGAACCCTAATAAAACAAGTGTTGACTGTTGCCAACATACTAAATAACGTTGATTACAGTGACACCCTTTCTAACAGAGCGGCCACGGTGCTCAAAAATATCTGAAATAACGTTTCGACAATAGAAGCCTGGCTGGATGCTTAGCCAAGTTGCCAATCGCTAACGCTTAGTAGCATATCGTAGTTTTCCCTCTCTGTCATTCTTTTATATTAGTGCGATAAAGGCAGTTAGCTGCCTTTCGTTTACGATTGACGATTAAGCGTTAGCGATTGGCAACTTGTCTAAGCATCCTGCTCAGACATTTGTAAGCACCCTGACCGTTCCGATATATCTGATGGCGACTGTACGTACATTGTAATACCTAATAAGAGTAATAAGTACTCAATTATTATATTTTCAAAAAACCACAGTACGTTATTGTAATATTTTATGCAAATGCTAATTGCCATTTAATTGCGAATAAACTACGGTTTTGCATGAAGGGGCTTCATTGAGGCATCCAATAGTTAATTACGTACTTATATTTAAATTACTCGAGTGTCGTGGGACAGGAAAGGTGTAAACGATAACAAACCGGCGGCTAGCCTCATAGAAATAGTGTACTTTACACAAACTTTGCAACCGTCGTTGAGTCAGGCTAAAGGCGCGTGCAGACCGCCTGAATGCACCGTGGGTTTGAACGGCAAGTAATGCATTGAAAATAGTGGAAACTAGTAACTGATTTTTAGCCGACTTCAAAAAAAGGAGGAGGTTCTCAATTAGACTGTTTTTTTTGTTGTATGTATGTTACCCGATATCTCCGACAATCGTGAACCCATTTTGTTTTTTTTTTGTGATCGAACATGTATAACCCCGAGATGATCCCGTTGGCACCAAGTTGCGGTCTGATTTTTTTTTTTTTTTTTTTTATACCACGTCGGTGGCAAACAAGCATACGGCCCGCCTGATGGAAAGCAGTCACCGTAGCCTATGGGCGCCTGCAACCTCAGGGTGTCACATGCGCGTTGCCGACCCAATAAAAATAACGTTGGCACAACAAAGTGGCTCCACTCCACCTGATCGTAAGTTAAAAGTAGAACCCAAATCGCGGCGGCAACGAACAGGAGATAATCAGTAACCTGTTAGTTGCCACCGCCTTGCTGGCCCGCTAGATGCTGGTAAATACACCGGCTGACCCCGAAACACGGTAAACACGAAGGTAAGTCATTTCACGGGCGTTTACACCGAATGTACGGTGGTAGCCAACCAGGCGGGTACTAGTAAAAATACCCTACCACCGGCTGAGAAGCTGGTTACTCAGTATTTCCCTTAGTCGACTCCTACGACACCCACGGGAAGAGAGGGGCGGTGATTTTTGTATTCTTACTCCGTCACCGCACGGAGAAAAACTGATTATGGGATCTTGGAGAAATCGAGGGATATCTTCAAATGTTATACATGTATGGAGTTTTTGATAATTTTCATTAATTTACAAGAATTTGCATTCAGAAAGTAGGATTTGATTATAGGAAACCAATGATGGAAACCACATTGAAGAATCGGTTGAAGTTGGTTGTTTTTAATTTGTTGAATATATTCATTTTATTCCAAGTAATAATTTATCACAATTTCCCATTTTACAAATAATATTGGTACATTTGTAGTAATAATAAGTTGGAAAATTAAAACAAAGTCCCAATTTTTATGTAAACATAATAAAACATTAATTTCTGTACTTATATCTACAGATAATTTGCTTAAGAGCTACCACTTTGCTTGCCATGAAAAAAAGGGCTTAAGTTCAAGTAATTATATACCTACTTGTAGGTTTCTCATTTTATTATATTTATCGGATGGTTAAAGGTAAAAAACGATAGAAAAAAAGGAAATTAATATAAAATTGTCGTTGCGTTTTATTGGTATGTAACCGTCGGACTGAAGGTTAAAGTTTAGAGTTTGAACTCTGTTGCTTGACAGTACGGTTCAAATTTGAAATGAGTTTTTGTCTGTCCTATGTATCAGAGGGTTAAGAAATATAATAATTTCAACACTTACTTCTTATACAGAATCAAGCTAGCCTAGCAATTTTAGTTTTACCTATGAAATGGGCAAAGATGTATCGTTGTATTTTTTGGCTTTATGTACATTTACAGGCTCAATGACAAATGCAAATTGCAAAAAGGTTATAGTTCAGATTTTGTCATTACTAGATATTTTTTTAGATTGGCAAAAATCGTATTTGGAATTTTCGTCATGCGCGTTTTATATAATGTTTATTTTAACGTTCAGTGAAAAACAGACCGCCCCTATGGTAAAATCGTACTTACGTTCAAATCTGTACAGGTTTATTTATTATCATTTTAACATAATATTATACAGGCCTATGTAACGGAATAACTCTATAATAACAGAATAAAAAACTACAGAAAGACTATTACAAAAAAAGACAAGCAAATGGGCAAATGGACCTTTTGAGGAACAAATCTGTAAAATTAAGTTTTTCCCTGAAAAAGTGCTCTACAAAAAGTAAGTGAGTAACAGAAAGTGTGTAATCAAATGTGCTATAAAATACAAGCTAACCGTCCAAATTCGCAATTCAGGTCACTAAAACTAGAATGTTTGGGAGGATGAGAGCATCGCATCGCGGGTGGGTGCAGCTAGGTCGCGTGGCATTGACGCGGAATCCATCCGCGTATATTTCGGGCATGGCAACTGTATCTGCAATCGAAAAAGTCCGCCGTCCGCACACATGCAAGCCATACTCACACATGCACATCACAATAGAGGCGTGTAACGCGTAGATTTCGTCTACACGCGTTGCGCTCGGGCACTGAGCAGACTTTACCCTTGAGCATGCGCCGTTACGAAAATTGGTGCATTGATAAAAAATGTGATAACCTAATTAACCGATGCTAGTCTGTCGCGGTGTTAACGTCGACCAGCGATGTCTGGAGGGTACGAGAACTGTGTAAATAGGATACGCAAAACGATCGATTTTACCTATCTCGTGTTGTGCATAGCAATGTTGAAGAATATTTTCATGCTTAAAATTACTGGAAATTTTCATGAGAAAATTCTTATGCTAGTTTAAATTGAAAACATTCTCATTCAATTTCAGGATTATTAATTACGCTATACTCCTAATAGTTGACGATCGCGAACTCTGACGCTTGACTTGCAGACCAAAAAATTTGGCCAAAATCGAGCCAAAATCTTAGCAATAAATATTCGAAAACCAATACCAAGTCCTTTCCATGAAAAAAATCTTGATTTTGGAAACTTCTCGTCGGTGCATTGCTAGTTTTTCAGTTTGCATAAATATTTATTCTCTACTCGCTGAAAAGTGCCAAGCCCAAACCAAGGCTTTTACTTTATAATCAACAGATTTTAGCAATTTATATTCAATAATAAAAGTCAATATTTATGTATAATAAACTGCTAAACTAAAATAGTTAGTTGCCCAATTATCATTTAATAAACCATTCAAACAAAAGTATGACATGTGTGTTACACGTGTGCTTTTAGAACTTGAAGTTATGTATAGAAGCAAAAAACTAATTATCACTTAAAAAGCGTTTTTAAAACACACAAATTCCTAGACACGTTTTTATGGACGCAAGAAATAACTGCAAAGTGTTAATCAATGGTCTAACACATAAACTAATTGTTTCAAGGTAAATACAAATCAAACGTTGCAACGATTATCCAAATATGAAAGTACAGTTGGGTGGTGAAAGCAGTGCAAGCAAGCAAAACACATTTGTTGCCAAATCTTTCCGTCTTTGTCGACTAAGGGATTGAAGTGTCATTTACCATGACCATTCACTTACAATTGACGATGGACAGCACCGTCATCATGGTGGACATGCGTGTTATCGCCAATACGCTTGCCTAGCGAGGCGATAGTGGACATTGCCACCTAATGGATCCTTATGCAATATGCATACGTAGTAGGAGATGCCTATGTCCGAAGTGGACCGAAATGGGCGAATTGTGGGATATAATGTGATTAAAAAAGTACGTAGTAATAAATTGTGAGCCCTCCATACCAAATAGAAATAATGTGTAATATTTTTGATCATGCGTATCCAACAGGTGATAACAAAAAAATGAGAATTCATTTATACACCTTTAAATGAATTCTCAAAACAAATCAAATTAATTTTTTTAATGCGTGATGACCCAAAAGAAAAAAAAACATGCCATGGATAAGTATATCCATGGCATGTTTTTTTTTCTTTTGGGTACATAATGAATTAATTAAGTTTTGATCCAAATAAACCATTGTTTCAACCGTTAGACGACGTTTAAGTTATATAAATATTTTTATTTGCACGAAGTGATACTTACTTTATAGAAATGAATATTGAGATAATTATCAAATACATGGATAAAAAAATAAATGCTTAGGTAAAAATGTTTTGGACACTGCTACTTTATATCGCGAAAAAAATACCCGTCTCACCAAGTCACCTTGCATTGTCAAAATATTAGTTTTTGTCTAATTTGAGTATTCTACTTTGAATTTGTGAATAAAAATTACGCGCAATTTGCATACACACTTTGAGATTTTAGTGCGTCGGCTAGACACTAGACTTAGACAATTGGTATTCGCGTTGACTAAAAGTCGTATGTACAGAAGGCCTACCGCGATTTTTTTTTAATTTCTAGCTACTTCATCTGTTACTACCATAGACACGCAGGTAATTGAAGTAACGGAGATTCTTCAAATGACTACTGACCTAAGTAGGCCTCCCGCGAACATATACAATAGTAGATTTCGAGCATTTGTCTAATTGAAGTGACAGTTCAATGAAGATGTATCTAATCGCAATGGCAGAGATAGATGTACGATTTTTTTAAAGAACGCCCGATTTTTCCAAATTCTGCGGTTTCTGTTGTTTAGCGTCCGACGTGGCTTATGATGGTTACGCGTTTAGCGTTTATCAGGATACTTGTTACTTACTTACATACTGGTTACAACCTGGATGCTTAGCCAAGTTCAGTATTCATTTAATCATTGCTTTGTGTGTACAAAAGATCACAAGTGTGTACAAGTTGCCAATCGTTAGCGCTTAGTAGCGTATCGTAGTTTTCCCTCCCTGTCACTCTTTCATATTAGTGCAGCTAGCTGCCTTTCGCTTACGATTGACGATTAAGCGTTAGCGATTGGCAACTTGTCTAAGCACACTGATGACAATTACGAAAAACGATTACCATGATCCATGATCATGATCTCTTAAAAGAGATTCAGTTATGATGGTACCGTGTTTAATCGTTTGTCGTTGTTGCCGTCAGGTTCTAACAAGTACGTAAGTGCGAAAGTGATGCGTAGCACGATAATTAGATAAAACGGGACCATCATAAGCCACCAGTTTAGGTTCGGTTTGTCCGTTTTTGATAGTTATTCTATGGAACTGACACATTGATATTCAGTTGAGGTCCTAAACTGAATCGCATTAGTAGATCGTGGTAGCTCCCCGGGTTGCGCCTACGCAGCTGTCAGCGTCATCGTAAAGTAAATGACAGGAGAAGCGACCACATAATTAAACGGTCAAACATGAACGTTACACAAAACCATTTGTAATACGGCAATGACTAGACTTTAGAACGGACTATTTAAATAAAATGTTGCAAGTTATGCTCACTCCAAAAACAGTATGAATGAGATCAGAGAATAATTTTCCTGTGTCTCATGTTAATCCTATGCACAAAAAATATTAATTATGATCACCATTTTTCATCACTACCCCAAAATGGCTGTTTTCGCTTAATATTATTATATTTACAGGAAATGCTCTGATCAATAAGCTAATGTGATTGTTGATATATTTTTTTACATTTTTTATACGCCTTAAAAACTTTTTCAGGTGAATTTAGACCTTTAATTATAGTACATTCTATTGAAGGCTTTTCCCTTCTTGTTGATAATAAATAGATTACTTTTGATAATATATCTATACCCATGGGGTAAAAAGCTCTATTACTTGGACTAAATACTGTATCCATATATCCGCCCGTCTGTAACCTGACTGTACCGGCTATAAGCACGCTTAGCCATTTAATTCGTGTATTGGTACAAGTGGTACAACGGTTGTGTATTTCGGGCCGTTATAACTATAACTACTAAAATATAAAATAAATGTCGGTTAAAGAGAGATCTCACAAAGAAATTATGTTTTTCATAATCTTAACTTTTATATTTATAAAGGCATTGAACTTTTCATGCTTGAGCTTAACTCTCAATGAACAGATTATTTATTTTATCCAGGTTCGATAATGAATCCTTACGTTAACATTTTTCAGCATCTTTTACTTATATTTATCTAATTTAATTTTTTAAACATATTCTTCATGTTTTAGTGCAATGTGTGTTACACATTTTTAGATCTTGAATTGAAATTAAATGTTTACTGTGACAAGAAAAAACATAGCATTAACGTGCCTTACAATGGTTCCCAATGTAGGACGAGCCTGTATCTTGGGACCCAGTGAGAGATATCGAATAATATGTAATGAGAATAAACATTGTTTTAAATTATGTGACATGTGGTCTATAAAAAGCAAAAAATACACATGAATTATTAAAAAAAATATTAATAAATAAATAAATATTTTTGGACATCTTTACACAAATCGACCTAGTCCCACGGTAAGCTCAATTAAGGCTTGTGATGTGGGTACTAGGCGACGATATTTAAAATAGATATATACATATAAATACTTAAATACATAGACAGCCATGACCAAGGAACAAATATTTGTGATAAATAAATACACAAATAATGCCCTCGCCGGGATTCGAACCCGGAACCTCCAGCTTCGTAGGCAGGGTCACTACCAACTAGGCTACGGAGGCTGACAAAAATTAATGCAATACTATACAGGATGATCAATCCTAATGGGCCAGTACGGAGGTTTTGAAAACCATAACAGATAGTGAAATCTTGTCCTAACTAGGAACCATGAGATCGGTAGTAAATAGAAAAACTGCATTCATACACTTACAGAAATACGTATACTCGGCCCAGGGATCGAACCTGCAGTTTTTGAAAAATAAAATTTAGTTTTTTTCATTTGGATATCGGTTGTGTAGCTCTTAAATAGTAAATGTTACTTAAAAACATAGTATCAAAATCGAATAACATGCATTGATTTTAAACAATGAAGTTTTATTTTTCAATACTTCAGTCCCGCCGCCGGCCCTTTGACTTTGTATGGGGAAGTTACAAACTATGAGAGATATTATCGAAATCTGTTTATTCGTTGTTATTTTCTCATATAATTACAAGATTATTCAGCCACTTTTATAATCAACTGCATTCCCAATTTTACCAGGAACGAAGCCATTTCTTACAAATGCATCTGATCTGCAGGCCTAGCTAAATGGTCACGCGACTTTTCGTTCGAATCTGTCATTCTCATACATTTATTACTCGTCGCTTATCGTATGTATACGATTTCAGAATAGGATAGGCTAGGCGTGCTGATACCATCATGTCACAAGCTCCTTAAAACAAGTGGAATCCTTTGCACGGGGCCATAAAAACGGACACACTACTATTTTCTCATCTCTGTAGCAAATAATGGCACAATTACGTTATATGCTCAAGCGCATTATACGCAAGTGTGCGAGTCAGTCACGAGTTGAAGTGAACGCTCTGTTATAGGCGGTGATGGAAACTATGGGTAGTATGGGTGTAAACATTTAACAAAAGTCAAAGCTGTCAGCCGGGCTCTCCGTATCGGGTTCGAATCCCGGAGAGGATATATACGTTCTCGTATCTATCTAGTTATTGTCGCTTGGTTGGTACCCACATCACAAGCCTTAATTAAGCTTACTTACCGTGCGACTAGGTCGATTTGTGTTAGATGTCTCCAGATATTTATTTAAAAAAGGATGAGTACATAAGCAAAATAATTTTATCCATTCACTTAAATATTGGAAATTTTGATTTCAATTCCAATTAATGATCATATTAAACACTAATTTGCCAATGTATTTCTAGTTGTAACAGCATAGGTAGGTATACAGATTCTATGTCATCTCTTCTCTAAAAAAATTGTCGAAACTTTGTATCCGTAGTTCCGATCACTGGTTATAAGTACTGTGTATACTAGAAAATCAGTTTCATACTACTACATACATACTAATATATAACTCTTAACACCTACGAGTACCTACTGATGCACCTAGAGTTACTACCTTTTTGCATTTACCACTACCAAGGAAATAAAAAACACAACAGCACACAATTTGGCTGCAAGATTGTATCGCAAACAAAAAGATTTATAACTCCGCACACTTTCAAGTGTTCTATCGCTTGGGCTATGAAGAACTTCTTGAAATTATGCACGCGGACGTTTTCTACTACCATACTGCTCACCATTAGCATTCATCCTCACACCCTGGAGTCTAAAGGTCCCTGCACAAGAATTTCTGGGCATAGAAGGGGTTTTCTCAAGTTGGAAGGATTTTCGAAAACTTGAGTTTAATCAAAAAGAAGTTCTTTTAAAATAGTCACTACAATTTTACCATCAGTCAGGGGTTTGCCACCAAAAAAATGTATTTGCTGTAATTTTAAGTTTTGTTTAATGCACAAAACTTTTGTAAGTTTTTTTTTAAATTAGCTATCTGTGCAGCTCGGTGTGTAAAAGTTTTCTCAGGGACCAATAGTTTGACAGTTCGTATGTGAACTAATGCCTAGTTTTTGTGTGGTTCACGTGAGGTCACGGCCGCTCTCTTTGTAGCTATTTAATTATTTCCATTTTTAAAACTAAAACAATATTATAAATAAAGTCTGTTAAGAGGAGATGGCGGGACGACCTGCATCTATCCAAATTGGCGGGAGAACAGTGACGACCGGGCCAAATGGAGGAAAAGCGGGGAGGCCTTTGCCCAGCAGTGGGACACTAAATCAGGCTAATAAAAAAAATAAAGTGTGTTTTTTTAACCTTTACAACCGATGAAAAATAGGTTAGCTTTTGCGCGGATTGTCGCTAAATATTTATGCAAAAGCTTTAACTGGAAATGCTTTAAATGTTTCTTTTAAGCCTCAGTACGCAAAACTATTTGGATGAAGAACTGGGTCGCGTTTTATAAAGTTACAATTTACAATTTCGCTGTTTGCCTCTCTAACGCACGCACTTATTGGCTAGAAAGAGAGGCAAACAGCGAAATTGTAAATTGTAACTTTATAAAACGCGACCCTGACCGGTGAAGATCAACTTTAGTACTTTCTATCTGCTTAAGCTAATTTTAGATCTCGACAAAAATAAACTAGCAAGCTATAAAAACATCAAGACTAGATAAGTAAAAGCGAGGCCAATAAACGGCAATTATTTGTGGGTATTCTGATGGCTTTTATTTTTCCTTATCAATTTAAGCTCATTAAATATGCTAAGGGATTATGAACTTTATGTCAGTACAAATTAAAGGATGAGTTTGTAACTCATTGCAAAGGTACTCGCTCAGTTGGAGCATACCTAATACAGTAGCAGACACCGAAAAAAAGTGAAAGAACGTTGAACTTGAAGCATTGGATAGTTTTTTGTGGTCCGTAATTGGGGAATACCTATGAGTAACGTCTTAGTAACGAAAATAGAATCTTGCGGGCGAGTATACTAACAAAAACACATTTAAATGACCATTAGTAGCCTTAACTCTGAGAAATAAGGTTTAGTCAATCCACGATGAGGAACGAGAGAAGATACGAGGCTTCACTTGTGGTAATGAACTTGGTTCTTAATAAAACGTTGACGCAAATAGATTTGAATTTGTTTGTAGCTTTTTATTTCGTAAACATTATAATCATATTAATATCATGACAATAGTAGTAGTAGCCTTCGCTCTAATTTCGGCTGGGCTAATTATTAATGCATTTGTCACATGTCTTCGTACCAGCATGGTTAAGCACATAATCAAAGCTACAGTATATCGCGGCGATATAGACTAAGCGTTTCTCTTGTGTTAACATAGTAAAAGATGTTGATGGTATCTTTGATATGAGTGTTATGAGCTTACTGTGGGACTATATGTACAGTTTTGTAAGCGTTATTTGTTATTCACCATAAATATGACTCAATGTACAAGGTTCCCAAATGTGTCTAAAGTCTCTGTGCATAGATGAGATGGAAGGAGTCAATCAAACTGGCAAAGTGGCCTACATATTGTACCTTTTATTTCTGCCAGATGATGTATGTATGGATCAAATAGAAGAATTGTAGGTAGGAAAATGAGATGTAGGAATGGTTATGAAAACGGAAATATTTAACGAACAAAATATGAATTTTCATTCATGAATTCAAAAGCTGTGCAATTTTGAGATTTATATTCATCAGTTATACAAAATAATTCATTTCAACACACGCACTACTACTCGTAGCACGCACCTCACGTACTTTTGCAGCCAAAAGTATGTTTTTTCTCATTGATATTTTTATTGTAACAAATAAGTAGGTAGGTACTCTTTCTATCTCGTGACTATCACCCAGATATTAAAATGTAGCACACTTTATTCCGACAAATGTTACAAAACATAAAAAATAAGAAAACACCTTTGTTGCATTTAGACCAAACGAACATTCGCTCATTCCATCCGCATTCGCAAATTTGTTCGTTACACAAAACGTGATTCGTCGAAATTCGTTGATTTCGTAGAGTGAGGGATAGAATGAGCGAATGCTCGTTTGGTCTAAATCGAAACAACCCGTTACTGAAATAAAAAATAAAAGGAAACATGATTAGTGATTCATTGGTTAATTATAGGCCCATTTCTAGACCCTACGTATAATTGTAAGAAAATGCACATTTAATAAATTTCCGTTTTGTACAGTGACCCACGCAACCGTAATCAGGGCAAAGCGGGGCTAGAAAAAGTCAATCGGCGCGATGCCATGTTTAATATTGTTAAGCAAACAATCGACAGTAGGTACCTACCGGAGTACGCGCGATAGCATTTCCTCTTAATTTCATTCCAATACCAGGAATAACTAGTCACGGTCCACCATTTTCACACTTTTTTCTAGAACAAAAACTGTTCCGCGAATTTCATGTACCTACTTATAAAATCAGTTTTCGATTTCGTTTGATATAAACTTCGCCTTTGTTACGAATAATTAATAATATAGTACCTACTTATAACGTTTCTTATTTCAGTGGTTTGCTTAGTATTCAGTAATTGTATGTTGTATATTAAATCTAGATTTTAAGAAAGAGGTTTAATCAATTAATAGGCTGAGAGGAAGACGGGTTTGCCGTGCCAGACAAAAAAAGTCTAAAAGTCTGCGGCTAGGTAGGTATTTCCAGTTTTTTGTTAGTCTGGTAATCTTAAGCGCAAAATAAACAAAAATACGAATGTTGTAATTATATTTTGCCGCTTAAAATTTGTTTGATATGGCCGAAGGGTAACTAGTATGAACAAATTGAACAATTATAAACTTAAGGTCTCCTGTATCTCCTGAACATAACTGTAGGATGATTATGATGTGTATGCAATATTTAGTAGATTGTTATATCTATCGCAAATATCTTTTCCTAACTAGTGAGGAAAAGTAAACTTTGCACACGCTTCGCGTGCGTTAATTTCTCTTTTTTAGGCACTTGTTATGAAAAAAGTCGTTCGATACACGTGTAAAAACTTTTTTTAACTCGGGTGATTGTCGCCCTCGTGCACTTGTATCGAAATGTACTATTTTTCTCATACATTGGCATAAAAAGGTACATCATCAGCCTATTCATATGGACGTGTGAGGAAGTAATGCCCATAATCGCCACACTGGACAAGTAGATTGGCGATCACAGTAATGTGTCCACTATGATGACATCTTCAATAGATCAGTGACACTTCAATCTCTTTGTCGACTCTTACGACACCGAGGAGGTTGGGGTGGTGACAAAAATAAAAGATCGACGACATACTATCGCAGCAATCATTTACTAAACCTACTGGGAACTTTGGATGGAAGATAATGAAATATTATGAACATATTGCGAAAACACAAATCAAATTATTTATTAACAAAATATTTTGATTTGTATTTTTTTTTTTAATTTTTCTTCAGTAGTCACACTATATAAATTACGTACTTAATACTATATAAATTATAAATATTAGATGTCATATACCAAAGAAAAACGACCAAGATCACCTATGTGTGTTAGTTAATAAATAATTTGATTTGTGTTTTCGCAATATGTTCAATAGATGGCAGCACCATCTCTCTCTAGCTATTCTAGAAAACTGTAAAGTATTCTAAATAGGAGGTGCAGGCATGTAGTTAGTGCTTGCTCTTAGAGAATGGCCAAAGGCGCCTAGCCTTGTAAGGGATTGCATATACCCGAGAAATTTGACCGGTGGTTGCTAAGACCGAGTGGCCGAGGGGTACAGGCATCAGCCGCGAAAGCTGAGTACGTGGGTTCGATCCCCACCTCGGACATAGGTGATCTTGGTCGTTTTTCTTTGGTATATGACATCTAATATTTATAAGAAATATTATGATTTAAACTTTCACGATGATACCTCATATTTTAACGAAAAACGGATCTTAATTGTGTAAACGTCATACGTCAACGACAAACAGTGTAACGTCATGCCCGAAACGTCAGGATAATAATAAACGTATATTTACGCGATTAAGACTCGTTTGTCGTTAACCCTTAAAATTTTAATGTAACTACCACACAAGATACTTTTTTTTCGACCCACTTTTTGTATTTTTTTACGACAGAATTTTCTGCTCTACATAGCTAATGGAAGGAGGCTAGAACGCACAAATTTTTTTTTTATTTGCCAATTTAAGGGTTAAAATACAAATCTTATGAATTTATAAAATTTCAAAATCGACGGAATCACGCATATGGTCAAGCAAAGAGAACAATATTTTTTACATAAGTATGTATTTTATTAGGTATTTTTAATTCTAAGTGGCGCTGTATGTTTAAAATACTTATTCCACTCTCCACGTTTGAATGTAGGTGTGAGTCGAATCCTATACGCAATGAAATATCGCACCATATTGGTACATACAATGCACATAAATTGATATTTTCGACATGTCACCCGGATAACATGCTTTTGAGAATAATAATTCTGAATTTATTGCATTGATGTCGAAGTTTGATAGGCGTCGCGTCTCGCAAAAATCGACGTGGGCGCAGGCATAGGACGATTTACACTAGAAAATATAATATAGAATGTACCAATTGGAACTCTTGGCCACTCTAAAGTCGCTGTCAATAGAAATTGAACAATGTTAACAAACCATTGACAGAAATATCCATCATCATCATCAGCCTATAATCATTCCTCTTCTGGACAAAGGCCTCTCAATCTTCTCCTATTACCTAAGCGTATGGACTTCACAACACATCACACATCATCAGCCTATCCTAGTCCACTGCTGGACGTAGGCCGCTCCTATTAAACTATTAAAATTTGGAGGTAAATGCCCATAATCACCACGCTGGGCAAGCGGATTGGCGATCGCAGTAATGTATCTACTAGGATGACGCTGCCTGCCCATTATCAATGAAATCAAAGAATTGTCAATGACACTTCAATCCCTTAGTCGACTCTTACGACACCCGCGGGAAGAGTTGGGGTGGTGACAAATGTATTCTTGCTGCCGTCACCACACGGCAATGTGGCACGGTATGGACTTATTAGGCGGTAAATGTCCATATTTAATTGGAAAGCGTGGTGATCTCAGTAGTGTGTCTACTCTATGACGATGCTGCTGCCCATCATAACATATGTAACGTGCTGTTTTATTTCTGATGAATGTATCACATTCAATCAACATGACTTCAGAGCTGTTGTTTAGAGTTCAAAATTGTAAATTATACCGCAATTTGAATGAATTGACCTTCACGACTTTATTTTCCTTAACCAACACTGATGGATTAAAACATAAAACATAATGGCAGGGCTTAATCAGAAACGGAAAACTGCAATGTTGAGCTATCGCAGAAATAGATATGTTTTCAAATGAACCTAAGCATTTTTTTATATTTATGGAAAAATATAAATTCATCATCAATAAAACTACGGAATAAAAAAAAAAACAAAATTAGCAGGTACGGTTTTATAGCTCAGCTCAAGTGATTATTTGTAAATTACAAAATACATATAGTAGTTGAATTTAAACTGACGTCATACATAATACGTATAAATATACATGTGAAATAAATGTGAGTTTAACCATTTTATTATATTCATGTAAAAGTTGACATGAATTATATTATCAGGCATAAAAATCACTGACACTGTCACATAAAAATAATTAGCACCATTTTTGTGTAAATCTATTTTAATGGATGAATTAGTTACGTCATTATGCTATTTACTATTTCATTCAATCGGAGATAAAGTAATTGTCTTATCGAATATCGCTAGCAGTATAAAACTTTCCGCTCTACCCTCAACTAGTGTGACGTAGTATTATTGAATTATTAAAGAATAATAGGACTATGATAGAATAAAATATGATAGATACATGATTAGTTCACTCTTTTTGTTTTACTTTTTAGGAAAGAAGGAAGAGTTTAATGTGATTATTTATGTCATAACCTGTAAAATGATTTGTTACAACGTTATTTATTATAGAAAGAGTTATTATAATTTAACCCTCCAAAACGAGGCACAACACTTAATGAATTAAGTATTTCTAAAAGCTTTAAGCATAAGTGGGTTCAATCCTCAACTCGGAAGTTGTTGAACTAGGTATTTTTCTTGGGTATATAATTATAATACTAACTCATCGAAGAGGAGTAGAGATTTGCTCATCTCATTCTTTGGCATGATCAGTATTAGTGAAAAACGACAAATAATAATAAACCCTAAAATTCGGTGTTATTTTCGTTCCTGAAAAAGCAAGTCCAGAAGATGGTACTTTTTTACATCTCTTATTTATGACAAGTATAGTACCGACACTTTCTTACGTACATAATATAGGACAATACGATTCAAGAAGTGAAACTCGTCCGAGCTATATTATTATACTGAAATCAGCTAAAAAGGCTCCGTGTAAGTAATTCTCATATTTCGGGATCGGGGCCGATACCAACCCTTAATGAAAATACCCTCCCCGGCTAAAAAGATAGTATTGCACTTTTGACCGCACTTGTGTCGCAGTTACCCACCGTATCCTATCACTATGTACATTGTATAAAATAAAGTCACTTTTTCTTTTTTTTTTTTTTCTGGGAGGGAAAATCATTTATTAACAAAAATATAGTAACAAAGGATAAATTAATTGTTATCACGCAAGCACTGATGGAGAGATTAGGTACTCTAGTCAGGTAGAGGAAAGATTGGGTAGGGCTGCGCCATCTTTTAGGCCAAAGAAGTTTTTGAAGGAGTTAAATTTGTGGCGCGTACCCCGAATACACATGCTTGTAGCACGGAGTATGGAAATTATAATTTTCGATCTAAGCCAGCCCATTACTACGCTGAGGGATCTGTCCCAACGATCAGCGATTGCTTCGCCGAGATGTTTCACGAAAGCGGACATCTGAGGTGCGAATATCCCATCCACGGATGTTACAAGGGGAGTAAATGTTGCATGCCGTTTTTCACAAGAGTTCAAATATTTTCGTTTCTTTTCCTCTTCGGCGGATTTAAGAACGGCTGCTACCGGACGTGAGATGTAAGAGGGAGCGTCAGTGTCTACGACACGGATATCAAATAACGCCTCCCTCTGTGCATCCCAAACGCCACGGCAGCAAAGGTCTCCCCGAAGTCCGCAGTCACCTTCCGTGATGAGGGGTTCTTTGACTACATTCCCCCAGGCGTACTGACATAGCTCACAAAATAGGTCCCGGATTTCGTTGTGACGGCGCGTAATTAATCCGCCAGTTTTACAGCAGAGAGCGTGGTCCACGTCATTCATCATTGCCGCAGCCGTCACATGATTTAGGCATGGAGATAGGTGTTCTGTGGTATCTTAGTGCCAATGCATCTCTGAATTCCATTGGGGATAGGTCAAAGCGGTCTTTTCTTGTAGGGATAACCGAGAGCCAAGTTGACGATTTAGTTTTAGTTTTCGTGAAAATTGAACGTTCGACTGCTCGTTTTTTGTTAGGAGAAAGTTTGTTTAAAATAGAGTCCAAAGTTACATCATCTTGAGTAAAGTCACTTTTTCTGTCCCTATGTCCCTTTGTACGCTTAAATCTTTAAAACTACGCAACGGATTTTCATGAGATTTTTTTTTAGTAGGTAGAGTAATTCAAGAGGAAGGTTTTTATGTAGGTAGGTATAGTACCCGTGCGCAGCCGCGGCGGGTCGCTAGTAACCGATAAATATTACTAGTGGCCGTACCATGAGCTGATGATCGTATAGTTCTGGAAATATTATTTGACCGACTGTTATCTTACTTACGACTTTTTGTTTTACGTTAACACTTACTAGACAATCAGCAGTCTAGCACTTTTCTATTGTTAATGATGCAAAACAAAAGGTCGTAAGTAAGATAAGATTCGGTCAAATAATATTTCCCGAACTATACACGCATATATTATTGGCAATTTGGCGAGCGAGTCGTATATAGAAAGTAAATGTGCGTTAATAACGCCGCGGCAGCTCATGGCAGGCGCAACCAAGCCTGCAAGTTGATTGCATTCGAAATATTGGTATTTAATGAAACTTTGCTAGTTATTGAATTTAAATTATGATAATCGAAAAATGTCGTAAGTACAATAAAATAATGTCAAAAAAAGATATAAAATAATAATAAATTTGCATTACATTTAAATTAAGGCCTTTAATTAAGGCTATGTTGTACTGTCATTTATTGAAAAAAAATACTGTCATTGCTAGCTTATTTATCTTTTGGTTTTTCTTTTCTAATTCCAGAGTGAAAACTTTTTGGGAGACTTAATTCAATCTAAAATTATTTCAATCTCATAAGGGTAATTAACGTTTACACACATAAATATAATCTAATATTATTGGGAGTTCACGAGTAACTATTAACTGTTGTATAGGCTTTTGCGTGGCCGTTGCTTCGATGTCAATTATATTCGATAGACCAGACATGACGATGCTCCACGATGCGGCACCTGAAATTATTAATTTTCGACAACGTAGATAAGGTCGCAAACGGATGTCCAACCGCCATCCGATGGAAGGAGGCAACTGTTCAAAGATATCGTCGTCCTAATAGCGAAAGGTCTTAAGTGGATTCGCAATGTGTACCGTAGATAAACCTTTTTGGTGTTAAGTAGCGGGAAGTACGGCGCGTACGCATTAGTTCGCACGACCTTGATCTCCACGCAGCGCGCGCCGAGTTGCGCGTGTAACTCGTAATATTAGCACGGCCGCGCATGCGAACTGCATCCTCTGTACAATAAGGCGGTGCGTACACTAGATCCGGATGTTACGGCTAAAAATACACTGTAAGTTTCGAAATGTGAAATAGACATAAAATATAATTTAAAATTGGGAGTTGCATTTTTTAATAGCTATATAATAGAGGTATGTTTATGATTGGTATCCGTTTTTGATAATTTGTATGAAAAATCGTATTTATTTATGTCCCTTTTAAAATGTTTTTGCAGGAAAAAACATTACTATGGGTCAGTCTATGTTTTAACCCGCATCAAAAAATAGACCAGTGAAAATGTTGTCTATGACAGTGATTTGTAACGTGGTTAAGCTCATGAGCATGAATCTAAGTATATGCGTGGATATTACGTTTATGTATAAAATATATGAACACATCAGCATGTCGGATTTACGACTGGCCGGTACGAATTTTCCACTATACAAACGAATCCACAGTCACCACTCTCCCCTATCTGTGACAGGAATGTAAAAAAATTGGAAAATTTTAATCTAAATCATAATCTTATCGCTATTTCAATTCGCTAAGCAAATGATCTGTATTGATAACCTGACAGTCCAGAGATATGTAGGACATGAAGGTGTCCGTACCAAAAAATGTATTTACTAGGTATTGCTATTCGTGAGTTTATAGTGTTGTGGTTGCATATGACGTATAGGAGAATATCACAAACATCATTAACCTATCTCAGTCCACTGCTGGATGTCAGCCCCTCGTATTACCTACGCGTATGGATGCATTAGGAGGTAATACTAACCCATAATCGCCACACTAGGCAAGCGGATTGGTGATAGTAGTTGTGAGTCCACTATGAAGACTCTGCTGCCTATCAATCTCTTATCCACTCACTTGCTTCATGTAGATTTTGTTACGTGTCATCACTCTTATTTTACATACCTAGACATAGAGTCTATCGGAAAAATCAAAGCAAGTGAGTGATTATGAGCAATTGATCGGTGACAATGCAATCCCTTATTCGACTCTTACGACACTTTCGTTAAATGTTCGGGTGCTGAAAAGAACATTTTTTTCATGATTAGTGAAAATAAAGTGATAATTAGGGTTAGTGAAAATTTACTTTTATCGTAAGCCTAAATAAGATTTACATGAATCTCATATTACCTTTCGAGAAAAAAGAGGCTAATGTGTGTAAGTACATAGAGACTATAATCAAAATTGAATATTATTAGGTAATTCTATTACTTTTTTTAAAATTACAACTTACCTGGAGTTTTGCCATAACTACTACCTCACCAAGACTAATCTCGGTTAGCATGTAACCAAAACTTCCTCAAATACATAATATGTGTATGTATATGTATTTTGTACATGTATCTGTCTAGATAGAAGCAACTGTGATACTAAAAAGCGAAGTACTCGATAATATGTCAGAGTTGCTCAATGACACGTAGGTAAATATTGCTTGATTTGGAAATTATTGTCTCACCAATTGTTCTAATAAGCTTATTTGTTGACCAATACTTTTTACTTAAAAGTCACTCAAAGACAGGCTAAATGAAACGAAAAATAAGGATAATTTCAATCGTGTTACGAAAGTAAAGTCATACAAACTATAACTATTGATGACTTCGTAACACAAAAATGTGACGTTATGTTATGTTATGTTTATTTAGTCTTTAACTAACCTATGTACATTTGTCTACAATCGACCCAGTTCTCCATAATAATATATTATGGATTAACATAATCAATTTCTGCGCGAGACTGTTCTTATTTAAGATTTTTCGAGCTACTCTTTTTGTTGCTTAAGTATGTACAACATGGTAAAAAAAGGCATTGATAGAATTCCACTGTGAACACGTAAACCATATTTATCCTATTGTACACATAATAGTTACGAGTACAGAAAAATAATATACTTCCCAGTCAATTTATTTTTTCGGAATATTGAGTAAATTTTGGGTCATAATGAATATTCATTACCAAATCTGTAACAATAAAAAAAATTGAATAATTTAACATTTTTTTACCTTCACAACACATTCATAGACATTCATGATACAACCGTAATCGTCTGAAAACAATAGGGTGCAAAAAATTGACAAATCAAATTAATGATCGATGGAACACTGCATAAAAGGGAAGTTCAAGTAGACATCGTTGGAAAAGAAAAATAGATAGATATTTATTTTTCATTTCATATAGTACATTACATAAATTAATAAAAAAATACAATTATTGACTATAAAAAGGTTTTATTTTTAATTAGCCTTAATTATTTTTCTGTTTTTGTATATTTTATGATTAAATAAAATTATTGACTACCGATGTATTGTACATATAATGCAAAGTGCGTAGCGCTGGAAGTATACGCTACGACAACGCACTTACACACACACACACATCGTAAACAAAACATCACGATCTTGTTATACCTACTACTTGTAGTTTTATTTAAAAGCAACTACATAATGTGTGATCGATTGCTGAATTTCCTTACAGTTACTCGCCATGGATATTTTGTTACGGGCTGACAAAAGATGAAATAAAGATCGTTGAGTATATATACAATATTTAATATAATAAAATAAACTAAGACTATTAACTAAGCTAAGAGTGGGCGCTAGGAAGGTTTCTCTGTCAGATGGTCGACCCGGTCCACTTCCAAACCACTGCCAAATAGCTACGTTACATCAATCGTGTTTTGTTTTAAAAGGCAAAAACCAAAAAAAAAATGGGTTTAAACCTGAAAAACAGACTTTCATAAATAATCGTTTGAATAGTATTCAGGGTCATATCAGTTATTGGAAAATGTTATAATTTAAACCAACTAAAATAATTCAAATATATTATTCGTCTCAAATAAGCAACAATTAGCTACCGACCGTGGTCACGTATTGAAGACACTCCTAGTGTGTCCACTCCTTAAAACGCAATAGCTTGACAATTGTGCGGCGAAGGCCACACATGAGATCAGCTGACGCCATATTGCATTTGCAGTTTACATCACCATGAGAAATATAGGCATCGCATTAAAGGGTAATCCCAAATACCCTGATTACGGTAAAGATCCCATCGGTTACGTATTTCGCACGGGGTCGTCTGAAAGATATGGCTTATGGGCGCACATGAACCATGAATATTTTTTAGATATTTATGATATCTGAATAATGCTGCTATTTAATGTCGACCACTTCGATAATATTTTGCAAGAGTCTGTCAATTAAAAAAAATAGGTCATTAAAATTATTTCCTTTTTTGCGAGAAGTACAACAAATATAGGTAAGGAGGATTTTTAATTGTCTCTCCCTAAGCCATTTCTTCCACCGCCATCCTATTGTGTCACTTACATACTTTATTCAATTATAAAGGAATTCTAAAACTATACACATTTAAAATATAAAAGTTACGCGTGGTAGCTCATAAAGCAATGAAATGCCATCTCGATCAAATCTGGAGCTAATCCTGACTGGGGAATAAGGTACCACCTCCTTACAAAAAACTATAGCCATAAAAAATTACCACTATTCTTTACTCATAGTATTGTCTCGTACAGGTGAGTAGGTATGTTAGCCGACTTAAATATGTTGACACCTTAATTATAATATTCAAGTATAAACCTTCTTGTCCTAGTAATAAGTTCCGAAGTGTACGCATATTAATAGACGTGACTGGCCTACTACCGCGAAAATCGAAATTCGTAAACGTCGAGGGTTTTTCTCTGTCACTCCAACGAAGGCGTCATTAGAGTGAGAGAGATAAATCCTCAAAATGTGCGGATTTCGAAGTTCGCGATAGGGCCGCTGTATCTGATGTTTCCAGAGAGCTCAAGGAGCACTGTGTTGATGACGGGGGTCAATCTTGTCCCTTTTTCCGTCATCATTCCTTGTCTCGTCCTTCACAATTATTATTAAAAGATCGGTAACGGAT